>CM046471.1:3268881-3456923 GCA_025506415.1 Flaveria robusta | reverse complement strand
CAACAATTGATTTTGTGTCAAAAGTGTTGTAATAAAATTATTATAAATATGAATAAATTATATAAATTATGATTGACTATTTGAGCTGTTTTAAAATAAAAAAGGCATTGTTGACCAAATAGTATCTCCACTTAAACACATAAGAATGGAATTTATAACACACTATACTTGCTATGAATAGACAGTTGGATTCTCAGCATCTTTTGCGTTGTTTCTCAACAAGAGAACACTTATACCTTGTGCATCACCAGTAGTACATTCTCAACAAAACACACTATACCGACCGGATCAGCGGATCGAAACCGCAGACTGGAAAGCTAACCAGCACGAAATAGCTTACTTAAACCGTTTTCATGTAAACCAGTAACCAGATAAGAGACTAGTTTAATACAACATTGAAAAAAAACAACAAGAACATCTCAAATGAATCAAACTCAAGCTGCAAATTTCTCTAAACAAATTAACCATTACGCAATTTAGAAATATATCCAAAAACAATCAAACGCTCATACTAAATTAAGAACTATAATTAGTTACTAGCTGCAAAACTAATCAGCAACGCCGGCTGCTGATCACCGGTTAATGGCTCATCGATCGGTCCAAGCAAGTTCTTCGTTTTTCAGCTCACTAAAATCCCAAAAGGGCAAATCGCAAGACTCACCATCACCAAGCCCACAAAACCCCCCAAACCAAATGTCCCCAAACCCTAATGGCGATACTAAATTGTCAATAAACTGTGCGCCAAAATCAACCCGAAGTCAAAATCTTTATCATCTCTGCGAATGTCAAACCTTCATCGACCGGTTCGACAAAGCCCACATCCGAATGTTTGAAATCTTCATCAATTATAGCGTCAAAAGGTTCCATCTTTTTATTATCGTTAATAAAGATTCTTGGAATGGATGACGATTCCATTTCAAGAACCGATGAGGGTGATGCGTGTGTAATCAACCCCATTGATTCTTCTGACACCATGGTTTCTGACGATCCAAGCCCGGTTTTCTAGTTTTTCCGCTAGCGGGTATTTCAACGTCTCAGCCATTGTTTCAAACTCAAGTTTCTTGATCTCATACGCTCGAGAAGCTTCTTCGGGCGTGCTAAAGGTCCCAAGCCAGACCCGCATTTCTTAAACGGGTCACGGATCTCCGCGGCCCAGTTGCCCGATTCCCGTAGCCGACCCCGCGGTACTTCGACCGCGAGGGAACCGGAGCTGGTTGAACTAGGGTCCTGGTTAAACCCTTTTTGGTTTTAGTTAAAACCTTATCACTGGTGTTGCTAGCTTGACATGATCCGGTAGCCGGAGACTCGATCACCGGAATCTTGACTTCCGGACGACGGTTTTACACCGTGGCTGATCATCATCTGATGAATCTGTCATATAGGGATCGTGACAGATGATTCGAACAATTTTCATATCATTGTTTGACTCTGTTGTTGTTTTCGTTGTTTTAGTTGTTTTCGTTTTTTTTGTTGTTGTTGTGGTTGTGATCTTTCTTCTTCTTTGGGTTTTTTGCTGCAACAGTTTCTTGATTTTCCGGCGTCTTCTCCGGGAACTCCGACATTCTTCGCCGGAAAATCCCCAAAAAAATTCAAAAAAATTGAAGCGAAAGAATTTGAAAACGATTGATAACAGACCCTAAGAAACAGGGGTTCTCAAGAACAAGAACAGATTGAAACGAAACCACCAGAATAACTCGAATCCACAACAATTCCTGCAAAAGAACCCAAAATCAAAGATCTAACAAGAAAAAACGTAAGCATAGATCGATTAATATGGAATGATAAGTTATTATTTACTTTTTGGTCTCAAACGCATCGAAATTATCGGCAAACAAAAACGAAATTTCTGCCAATTGAACAAGCAGAGATGAAGAAGAACAGAGTAAAAGAAATCCAGAGCTTCAACGAAGCCCAAATCACCGCCAAGAAACTTGCCGACATAAAATCACTCTCTAAAACCCTTTTTCCCACCTGCAAGAACAGTAAAAACATCAAAGTCATTACAAATTTATGAGAAAAAGAGCGCTAATTCGTCGGATTTGAGGCAGAATCGACTGAAATTCGACTACCTGAGTGAAAATATTGATGATTTTTCGTGAAATTGAAACGGAAGAAGAAGAAGAATCGATGATGAAATTGGCGTACCTGTGATCAATTTGAAGTTATTGTATGAAACCCAAAACCCCCTTGTGGTGTAATGGTGATCGATCGTTCGACTTCTTCTTCTCTTGCTGTGATGTCTCCGTTTATTAAGCAGTCAAAACGCAAATATGGGTGGAGATAGTGAGATTGTATATATGTATAATAAATTTTATTTAATGTATTTATTTGGAAAGTAAATATCGTTTTAAAATAATTAGCTTTTAGAAAAATATACCTAACGGTGCTGATCTTTTTCTTCGACTTAAAGTTACTTAAAAACAATCTATATTATGTTTCATTTATTTCTGTAAAAATTAAAATTTAAGATTAAATTATTGTACAAATAAACATATATCAAATGATACCTATCTGTTGATTATTATTTTAGAGTTATTTTAATTTTGTTCTTCTTAAGGTTTACCTAAATTAATCATTAACTTTTAAAAGATTAAAAACGTTAGTTTACCTCAAAGTTTCATATACTGTTTTAATTTCACTTCAAAAATTTAATTGTTTTGGACAAAGTTGAAATATGATTAATTTTAAAAAACTTTAGTGAGTAAAATAAAACTTAACTTTTTATTTAAAATTGACTTGGCATATTAGTTTTTAATAAAATATGAGTTTACTAATAAAGAAACATATTCGCCCGACATTAATCAAGTTTATAATTTTTTATTTTGGTCAAACTATAAAAAAAATTTAATTAAAAAAGGTTAAATGACTAGAGTTAAATGCAAGGATAGCCCCTAAAGTTTACCCATATAAAAAGCTTTGGTCCCCATAAAATGATAAAAAAAAATTTATATGCTTGTTTCAATAGTTTACACAACTATAACACATTATGAATAAACGAAAAGATTGTCCCCCTAACAAACTTTAATAACTTACTAGTAATAAATATTCATATATATATCTTTATTTAAATCATTTAATTTTATATTTGTAGCATGTGTAATAATTTAAATACATTATCAAAATTATAATTTAAAGACTTAAACTGACTTAATAAAACAATTTCTAACTTACAATTCATGAAATTCCATTCTTAGTATTTCTATATATAAGATGTATGAATGTTTGATGAGCTGTCATGGGCATCCATCATGCATGATCTTCACCATCCATAACTCATGCATATCATGCACAATTTGGCCGCCATGGCCAAATATGCTTCACGCGCCTAAATTGGAATTTGATATACACGCAGTCTTTTGTTCACTGCTAATTTATTGGTTCGTTGCACGCGCGGAGAGTGAAAGTGAATAAATGTTCGTACGTTGTTTTTTTTGTTTTTTTGGAGGTTACAAGTAACGCTGCGAAACGGGGACGTAGGTGACAGCTAATTGTTTTTGGACAGTGTTAGGTTCATAGTTGCTTCATATTACAAAATTGCCATGGTTCTCAAAAGTACCTCCTCTTAAAAAGGAAATTATTATGTTGTTGGAGTTATTTATAAATAATTTTAATCTTTATATTTATCTCTCCACTCTAAATAAATATTAAATAAAAAAGATACTTTTAAACAAATAAAGAAGTTCTTTTATTAATTTTATTTATAAATAAATAAATTTTTATAAGATAATAAATTTTTTAAAACATTAAAATATTTTAAAATTAGTGTTTTTAAAATTAAAATTTTTAAAAAAAATAATTAAAATTCGGAGATATAATAATGATTTTTTAAAATGGTTTGTTTTGAAATAAAATATTTAGTCTATTTAAATAAAAAAGTTAAAAAGTTAATATCATTATTTTATTACTTATAACCTTACTAATACATAATTATTTATATCTTATCTTAAAAATATCATTTTATAATTAATAAAATTTATTTTATTTAATATTTTATTTATTTAATTCGTGTGTTATACGGGTTATTAAAGCTAGTATTATAATAAAAGAGTAATTAGGTGACATTATAATAAAAGAGCAACCAAGTGACGGCGTCATATTCTTTCACACCAAATTTTTCCGTTTATCTTTCTCCTTAATAGTTAATATAATTACTAATAATATTATTTAATTTTTTTATAGAATAAAGATATTTATAATAAATTAAAAAAGAAATCTTTAATTAATATTATTTATATGGAAATAACTTTATATAATAATATTTTTTTCTTAAACATCAAACCTTTTAAAAATTAGTGTTTTTAAAAAGTAAAATATTTACAAATCATAAATAATTATAACTGGAAGCATAATAATAAATTTTCTAAAACGTTTTATATTGAAACAAAATGTTTAGTTTTTTAATAAAAAATGGATATCATTATTTAATTACTTATAGTCATTACTCGTACATAATTTTAATCATATCTTATATTAAAATATCGTTTCATAATTAATACAGTTTTTATTCTATTTAATATCTTATATATTTAACCCGTATAATAAACCGTTTACTAAAGCTAGTTTTTAATAATGAGTATAGTACTCAAATAAGGTTTGGCTATCTTAGTTTGAGAGTCTACATATACAAATACCATTTATATACATCAATGATATTTAGCCCAAATGACCAAGGTGGGATACCTCAAAAATTTATTAAAATAGAAAAGTTCTTGGGTTACCGGTGACACAAAAAAAAAAGAGTTTTAGTTTGGGCCAAGAGTTTTCTCACCTAATGTGAGTTCCTTTTAATGATGGTCTCGTTTTCGTATTCAATATATAAGATGATAGGATAGGTCAATAACTGTCAGTTATTCTTGTAGCCGTTAAAAACAAAAAAGGTAAAATACCATTTATATATCAGTTAATGAATGATCTGTATTAAAGAACTAAATTGGCTAAAAGTATGGATCGTAATTATTACGGGGAGCCGCATGGCCCAACAATCCTTTATATATTTTTTCTGTAGTAATTCTAGTACTATTGCATGTAAAGTAAGCTTAGCGGTTATAAAACCATCAATGATCGTTGAACTGTCGAATCTGTTTGCAACTCCTTTGAAAATATTACAGTAAGTGAAATATTACAATATCCTTGCTGAGTAAGATATTTCATATTAATTATAGATTTACCGTTTTACAGTTTCATTATTCATTTGCAATACAATTTAATATACTACGACTAAATAATTTGAGACTATATTAGTCATGGAAATAATGAAACTTGTCGAATACAATGAAGATTACCGGCTAAAACGGAAATTTTGTTATGAAATATATATTGAAAGTAAAATTTGCTGTCGGTTTCTAATAATGCTAATATTTGTCATCAGACAAAATTAAAATAGCACTTTTGTCATTATTTTCTGAAAATGTTGTATTTTAAACGAACGATATAACTTAAAAAGTGGCAATGATGTGCTAGGGCCTAGGGGAGCTTGGTGTGGTGTTTTTATAAAAATATTTTTTTTAAGAAACATGAATATCTTTTGATTGTTTGGCACGCCAAATTTTGTAAAAGAATATAACACAAGTTATATGAAATTTTTGTTGGTGAAAATTTGGGAATACGTTTAGCAATTTTTAGGTTATTTGCAATTATATATTGAATTGTTTGTTCGTTTAAATTTTAAGTTTTCTCATATAAGAAACTAAAATGTTGTTTAGTAGTTTTTTTATTATTAATAGGTAAATATTAATGTTGAATGGTTAAAGTCTACTATTAAAATGTTACTATCTTAATCATTCAATATCAAGGTTATATTTTTAATATCTTTAATATTAAAGGAGAGGTCATGGGTTCAAACTCAGACATGGTGTAATTTGGTGTAATATAGGAGTAGAATGAGAAAAATTTGCCGTTCAAAAAAAAAAAACAATTAAAATACTACCAAACACTCTCTAATTCTAAAGAATCGATCCTCCTGCCAAATCGAGTTGCCATACGAAAATTACCTTAAATTTGATTTTGCCAAACCAAAACCTCCTGCCAAATTTTACTTCCATTCCCCGCCTGTCGTTTAAAAAGGTCATCGAGTACAATTTATTCCTTTAGGTGAGCTTTATAAAACGAAGCAAATTTAAACCATGGCCCCCGAAATGATATTTAACGAATCTACCCTTATGATTGTTAGAGTTATGAGTAGGTTCAATTCATTTAAACCGTAAGCCTCCTTTCTCATGTATCAAGAAGTAATATATTTAAGGTTTATACAATATTAAAGATTCATGTATCTCATCATTGTGTACATGAAATTATTTAACATAACTATATACATGTACATAAAGAGGAAAATGGTTACTTTGAAATAGTATTGTTAGGAAAAAGGGTTTGATGAGCGGATGATGGATGGATGGATTGGTGGTGATGTTATGGTGAGGGTGACCCAGCAAGGCAGTTTGTCTCCCAAGCAAAAAAAGAAAAAAAAAAATTTTGTAAGATTTATTTTAATTTTAAATTTGAAAAATGTGGGTCCTTGACTTTTTTGCCTTTGTCAGGAGTGCCACGTGACTTTCATAATACGTCCATTCACTCTTTCATATCCCGAATCTTACTCCCCAAATAAAAAAGAGTAAATTACAAATTTGTCTTTTATACTTATCAACTTATAATATTTGGAAAATGTTGTTTTTTATTTTCTAAAATCATATACGTCTGTTAGAGCATTCACATCTCACTCTTAATATATTTGTGAGTGTATTTTTTATATTGTAGAGAATAGTTTTAAGTTGTTGTAAGTGAAGCGTAGAGAACATGTTACTATTCATCTTTATATTTAATAAAACACTGTTTATTTTTATTAATTTTTAATATATTTTTAAAATGATTGTGACTAGAGGAGAAAGAAAATGTAATGATAAAGATATTAAAAAATATTATTTAATTAAAAATGAGAGAAAAAAAGTAGTGATTTTAATGTAATTATAGATATAGAGATGAAGAATGGGATGTGAATGCTTATAGTTTTAAGTTCTCTATCTTGTTTGTGCATGTTTATATTTACAAATGAACACGAATAACATTAATATTTTAATGAACAAACACGAAAATGATTTTTTTTCATCTACACATTTATGTTCAAGTTTATACTAAATGAATGAACATACATGCATGCACAATGCCTCATACGATTAAATTTGGTTCATTGACAGCGTTACAATTATGTTAACGCACATATACGAACAAACGTAATAACAAACTTAAATGAACTTAAATTTACACGAGCGTCCACAAAACAAACATATATAGCTTACTAAATTAACACAAATATGCAACCAACAATTGTAGAGAAGACATAATAACAAACTTAAAAATGTGTTCATATTCGACCATTTAATTAAATAAACAAAACTTTTTTGTTCATGCTCGTTATTTATAAGTATATGATCATAAAGAAAGCCTGGTTGGACCTCGTTCATTTTAGTTACATGCCTAATCCGAAGACTTCCTCATGGAAATGTTTTTATCTACATGAGTAAGACTTCTCAGAAAACCATCCATACTAGGATCAGAGAGGGTCGCCCATTTAGCTTAAGCAATTAAGCCTTTGATTAAGGTCCTCAAATTTTCAAGGCTCCCAAGTTTTGTGTGCTACTAGGGTTCCAAATTAGATGTTGTTTGTTTTTTTAACAAGACTTCGATGGAAATTAAGCCCTTGCTTCAATAAGTACAATGATACTCGAAGTATGTTGCATGACTTCACTCCAAGACATTTCAGCATCTATTTTTGTTGTTGAAAAGTGGTGTTTTACAAAGTAAGTTTAGAGTATGTATTAGTTCATCGTTCAAAAAAAGTTAAAAACAGTTACTTTGATTGGGACACAACTCTTAATGTTTGTACCTTAAACTCACCATCTCCCTCTTTAATACATACCTGTTTATCAAAGTGTTCCAATACCTCTAAACTGCTTAAGACTTTGATCCATGATTCAACTCTTCCTGTTCAGTTGGGTAAATTAAAAACTCTTTTTCATCTTCATACCCATATAATATTTCAACCTTCCTTTGAATTGCAACAAATGATACAATAATTTATCCATTTTGCTAGCAAGACCCCTTCATGTCTTAGGTGCTATTATTTTTTATTGAGCATTGAATAGCAAGAAATAGTACATTAATAGTCTTGCAAGAACTTATTTGAATAGCATGGTTAACCGTCCTTCAATGGATAGCGTCTTAAAAATGTACCATCTTAATGTCAGATGGTAAAAGAGTTGATTATTATTGATAGGTTAGGTTACATTATATAGAATTTATAATAAAACCCTCAAAATCTAAACGGGCCCGTGGGCTCAACCCTAATAATAATCATTACTAAATACTAATAATAATATAGTCTAATACTTAATTGGACCAACCCATACAAGCCCAAACTTGATAGGCCCAAGTTAAGTCGGTTCAATAGGGTTAGGCCCTTTCCTATTCTATAAATAAAAGGGTTCATCTGATCTTAACACAAAGGTGGTTTAGTTCTACTCTTTATCTCTAGCTGTGTAGAGAAAACAATGGGTCAAAAGTTCGGGTGGGCTGATGCAGATTATCAGGGCAGAGTGACATCCGGATCTAGAAATTTGACCCGCACCCTTTTATTCGAAAAAGGATAGCAGGTCCCACGAAAGCAACATAACCGTTTTACCATTTTTTCCTTTCATTGTATTATTTTATATTTACTAAAACCCACATAGCAATTACTTTTTACATAAAAATGAACCTTCTTATTATGTTTATTTTTTTATTTCCATCTCTCTTTTACATTTTAATTTTTGACCTCCTTCATATTACTATGATATGATTGTATTGTATGTAATTTTTCCCTGAAATTTTAATTTTAACTCTATCTTTTTTTTTAATTTGATTTACTTTAGTAGGTTTTAAAAATTAATGTGTTTGTTTAAATTTTTTCCCAAGACTTCTTGGTATTAATTTTGTTAATAACAGATTTGTATATAAATATGAGTTTATTTTGTTATCGTAGGTTATATCAACTAATAAAAACATTCTGGTACCAAGGAAAAATGAAAATGAATTTGACCGAAGAACATTGGTATCGTCTATATATAATAAAAGGTACGTCGGTTTTACCCATATTGAAAATGTTTTGATGTTAGTTTTTTCATGGGTTTTTTTTTTCGGCTGCAAGGCAGACTTAGCATACTAGTTCATCGATAATATGAAAAAGATTTCAGTAAACAATAACATATTTCATAAGTTAAAAGGTGAGTTTTAGAGCAACTAGTAATATTATAATTTTGTGACTTTAAGATTATTCGTTCAAATTGTAAAAAATATTCTTCTACATAAAATATGGGGTAAGTCTACGAAATAACCGTTATACAACATTCAAAAAACTACCAATGGCGAGAACTGGTTTGAACCGGTTTGATTTGGAACCATTTTAGGATGGAAATCGGTATGTGAAACCGATTTGGAATCCATAGTTTCTTTTTTCTACCAGAACCTATTTGGGAAGGTACCGGTTCGGTTCATGTGATCAAAATGTTTTTTTTTTTTCAAACCGGTTTGGTTTATAAATCTGTTTTTCTAACTGAAACCTCAAACCCTCAAACTGGGTTGGACCGGTTTTGAAACCGGTTTTTCCCGGTTTTGAAACCGGTTTTTCCCGGTTTAATCGGTTTTCTTAATCTAAAGCAGTTTTAAAACCAGCTTTAAAACCGGTTTTGGATGTCGGACTATCAAACCGGTATACAAACTGCTGATTCGAATCGGTTTGAAACCATTTTGGCTGAAACCGGTTTTTTTAAAACCAGATCGGTTTTTTGTCCTGCTTTTTTCCCAAGTTGGTTTTTTCGCCCACCTCTAATTTCAATGTCATTTTTAAAATGGTTGGTTAAGCCCATTTCGACCAACATGATAGCCCATTAACTTCCCTGGACTATATTTTTATTGGGCTTTAGGCCAGAAGACTCGCAAGTCGCAGAGGCGCACAGCAAGTTAAATTGAGTTGCATCTTAGAAGAATAATTAAAAATTAGAATTTTTAAATATTTCATTTTTATAAGACCATAAACTATATATTTTTCTCAAACCATAAAATCAATTACATATTATTCTTTCTAATATATATATATTACATATTTATTCATTTCATTAAAATTAACCTATCATATGACTATTTTATCTTGTTTTTGTTAAGGGATTTTTACGTATTGATGTTTTATATTATAATTGTCTAAAGGTTTAATAATTGTGTTTTGTATTTTGATATATAACTTTGGTTATCAATGATTGTTGTTTTAAAATAAAGTTTTAAACTTTTGTATTTGAAGTTGTAATTTATTATTTTATTTATATAAAAGATACGAACTTGAAGGAATATATGATTGATGTTCTTAGGAAGGAAAATATAAAAATAATTTAATAAAAGTATGGATAAAATAATAATTCAATAAGTAATTTTAATAAAATGGGTAAATATGTAATATGTATTTTTTAGAAAAAAATATGTAATTAATTTTTAGCGTTGATATATATGTAATTAATGAGTTTATGAAGGAAAATATGTAAATACTCCTTAAAAATTTATAAAGTTCTTAAGAGAAAATATGGCTTTAGCTAACTAAATAGTATATAAAATAAGCCATAAATTCATATTAGTTCTTAACAAGCAAGTAATCATAAAGTACTCTTGTTGACAAATGTTTTATTCAACCTGCAATAGTTACAAAACGTGTGTTAATACAGCTTAATATCATGGCATAAGCACTTGATAACAACCTTACTAATTTGTTTAATTGTGGTTTTGGTAACGGTTATAGGTAGCACATCCTTGATATGCTTAACCAAGTAATCAAAATGTTGCTTGTCTTCTTTAGCTACTAAGGAGGGGGGGAGTGGATGAAGGACTGGGAGTGAAGAGGTGATGCGGCACCTGACACAAGGTGTATCAGGCCTTCATGGACCCCTCATTCTTGTAACACCTCTCTTAATTGATGAGAGAGTGTGTCAGAGAGAGGAATGAGAGACATTTTCAACCTTAGATGATTGTTGAATAAGAAATATAAAATAAACAGGAATACGAAGTTAAAGAGATGAATGAATGATAACTTTCTACGGGAGAAAGCATGCTTGTTATTTCTTAAATAGACGGTATCATATTAGTGAAGATGAAGTTGGATAGATTTGTTTAAAAAGGGAACAGAATTGTTCATTGGATCATGTGTAGCATTATTTTATGCATCCTTACGGGAGAAAATCATTTGTGAATGTGAGATAAGGAAGAGAGAAACCTAGGAGTGTAATAGAATGAAGAGTAGAGAAATATAGAGAATGGGTGTGCAAACATTTATTTGATGGTATACGTTGAGTTGTAAGTTGGTATAATAATCAGTTAGAAATGTTATAGTATAGACTTGGAATTAATCATACACAATGCAGCGTGTTTACAAACTTCGTCGCACGGGTTGTGATGGTGACATTAGCGTGATTAATTATGTAAAGAAACATGTGAAGTTGTTGGCGCTTAGTTGTGGAGATCAAAATATTGATAAAAAAGGGTATCATGCCTCGCAAGTTGTAGCGCAAATCTATATCTATACTACTCTATAATAGAGAAACCATGACTAGATTTGTAATTTTACATCAATTTCAAGTTGGCATATAAAGAGTCGTAAGCTTTAATGTGTAATGTCATAAAATTTATTACTATTATACCCATTTTAAACTTTAAATACTTGTACTCTACCATTTTCTAATTAAAATTTAAAGTAGAACTATTATATTTAAGGTTATCTTAATCTATCTATATCTATACTACTATATAATACAACTTTTTGGATAATTTTAATTCATTTTTAACACACTTAATAACAATTTTGTTACATTTGATACAAATGATTATGCATAAACAACTTGCTTTTTACAAATTTGCTTATCCCTATGGTAATATAGATATGTTTGATATCTCACGTTAATCAAATAAAAAAACAAAATGAGAGTTAGCATAATAAGGGAGAATTAGTTAAATACACAATCCTAAAAATATTTATATCCCGTCACACCACGCGGGTTTCACACACTAGTATGATTTAACATTGAAATAATAAATTCGTTAAAAAGGTTATAAACAAATAAGACAAAATAATTTAGAAAACAAAATAAAAGGTATTAAAAATATATAAAAAAGTAAAAGACAACAAAGAAAAAAGAAACAAAAAACAAACAAATATTGGCCGTGGGCGTCGACGCCTATCTAACATTATGTCATAGTCGTCTCTACCTCTAATGTTATTCTTTTAATTTTTTATTTTTTATATGATTGGGCGCCTCTATAGTAAGGTCGGGGCTTATATAAACGAGTGAGGCACCTTTATAGCATGGTTAGGTGCTTTTACACAAAGTGTTGGGCACCTCTATAATATGATTAGACGCCTCTATTATACAGGTGCCTTTATAGTACAAGCACCTCTATAAATTCATAATACGATTAAACGCCATTATAACATGAGCATTTCTATAGTATGGTTGGGCGCCTCTACACAAATAGTCAGGCACCTTGTTGGGTGTCGAATTCAGCAAATAAAATATATAAATGTGAACCTACCGTCACAAACACAAAGAATAGTATGAGTGGAAGTAAGGTTCGTGTCCTCATGGATACGGGTTAACTATTTTACACAAAAAACCTTTCAGCACAGTTACTTTGATAGGTTACGGTTAAGGAATGTGGGGGTTTTAATTAAAGACTAAAACTGAAAGTAAATTGCAAAAAGTGAAAAAATTCCAGTAGGCTGACACGGCCGTGTTAAGGTTCTGCCGAAAAAAAAACGAAAATTAATATTTTTTTTTGTATTTTTTTTTTTTGAAAAGGAATTAATAAAAACTCTAATTAAATTGTGAAGTAAATTAATATATGAAAGCTAATTTCAACGCTAAGATAATTTCTTGATTCTATTTGGCTTACGATCATTAACGATTATGGTGCAATGACTATTTTTAATTAATGATTTGTATCGATACTAGACATCATGCCGTTCGGATATCCACTCTATCTAATGTCTAATCAAGCGCAGTTCGTTGATTAGAGCCAACCCGCTACTCTAAGCTCACGCCGTTCGGATCTTAGCGTGCGGGTTGCAACGATAGAAGTATCAATTATAATTAAACACACACGGCGTTCGGTATGTTTAACTAAATTGTGTGATTCTATAACGAGAATGAATTCATAGACAAACTCAAACCGCTAATTGTTCCTTATATCAAAAATCAAAACTTGATTAGGGTTTTAAAATTTGAAAAACTTTATTAGAAAAATTAATAAGTTGATCAGGTTTATTAACAATGTAATATATACCGGAGTAGATCCGGGTTTAAGATCAAGAATCAAACAAACAAACCATTAAAATAAATAGATCTCATAAACGATTCACATAAGTTCAAACCAAATCAAAGAAATTAAACCTTAATGTTGAAATAAAAATTGTTCTAGCCGGACATATCGGCTAGATCAATGAAAGCTTATAAAGAAACAATAAAAAAAACACTAATGAAAATAAAAACTCAACTTGGCAATTACTCAACTTCAATTCTTCTTCCTCTTGCTTCCTGATTTTTGATTTTCGTACGTGTGTTCTCCCCCAAGAGAAAGATTCTCCCCTTTTTATAGTCAATAGCTTGATTCTTGAGATCCTATTTTTTTGGTGTTTAAATTTCATCTTTTATTTAAAACATTATAATGATAAACATCCCTTAAATCAAAATTCCTAAAAAATAGAAAAATTTCTGCACTCTTTTAAATTCAAGATTTCTTTAATATCTTTTTCAAAGTTTCCATAAGTTTTTATCTTCTCTCCCAATAAACCTATAAAACCAACCAAAACATACCAAAGTAGATTATATCCCAAAAAACTATAATTATATAAAATAAACAAAAAATGCAAGCAATAAAATGCAAAATAAATGCCAAAATATATTTTAAAATTATGATAATTAACGTCTAAAAGTATAAGTAACACACCTTTATAGTAGAGTCGGCCGCCCCTATAGTAAATTCGGATGCCTCTATAGTAGGTTGTGCTCCTCAATAATAGGTGCGGGCGCCTGATAAAGACATTTTAAGAATTCAAATGAACATATTGAGATATTTTGATACAAAAGTAGACATTTTGGGAGTTTTCTCTTAAAATTATGCCATGTGTAGGTTATGTGGATTAATAGTTGGATTGAACGTGACCAATTCTTAACGCCATTATAAGACCAGAACCATCTATTTTGCACAAAACATTTGCTTCTATGACCACAATGAGACGAATCTATTTTGCACAAAACATTTGCTTCTATGACCACCATGAGACGAAAGTGCAAACGAGCCGAGCCGAAGCTCGGGCTCGAGCTCGGCTCGTGATGACTTAGGAGAGCTCGAGCTCGAAAATAAAGCTCCAGCTCGGCTCGACAAATACTTTTTCAAGCTCGGCTCGGCTCGGCTCGTTTTTTTATTTAAATATTATTTTTAATATTTTTATATTTAATTTTGATATATATATATTTATAATTATATACTTTATATAGAACATTATTCATATTTTTAATTGTTTTTTCATAACTTTATATATAATAGATATTATTTATATAATATATTAAATAAATTAAATAAAAATATATAAACAAAAAGCTCGTTTAGGTTTGCGAGCCAGCTCGAGCTCGATACGTGAAGCTCGGGCTCGGGCTCGATAATTAAATGAGCTTTTTTTCAAGCTCGAGCTAGGCTCAGGCTCGATAAAGCTCGGCTCGTTTTGAGCTTTTATCGATCCGATCTCTAGTAGTTCACGAGCAGCTCGGCTCGTTTGCACCCCTAACGAAAACAACTATTGCTACCATTCTCCACCATGACCTAGCCCTAGCCACCGCCTAATGCGATAGATCTCTTTCCCAATGTGTGTCATGGGCACTTACAAAACTACTATCACCACAGTCGAGAGAGATCGAAACAAAGATTGTTTGTGTACTAACCAAAAATATGAGGAGATAGGCGGTGGTGGCTAGCAGTGACAGGTGGTGATATGCAAGGCCATAAGGAGCATGATTGTTTGGTAAAAAACAAGTGAGAAAGGGATAGATCGTTGGCGGTGGTGGCTAGCTATAGTGGCGAGCTGTGGTGATAAGACAGAGAGAGAAAGAGAATGAGAGAGAGAGAGAGAGAGAGAAAGAAAGAAAGAGAAGTAGTGGGTGTAAATGTGATGAAATGAAGGGAGAGATCATTGGCGGTGGTGGCTAGCGGTAGTGATAAGAATGAAAGAAAATGTGTTGGTGAGTTGTAACATCCTAGATTTTTATGCTTAGCTGTCTTGCTTGATTCTACTTGGTAACCACGATTGAGAATTCTATGAACCTATTATGTCTCATTACTACTTGTTCATATTCATATAATTCAAACTACTACATATTAAGCTCTAGTGTAAAGTAAAGTCTATCTATGTCTCATTGTCTGATTCATGTATACTAACTAGATCTTGTACTTATAATAAACATGGATGTCCAATTTTTTAGAAAACTTAAAACATTAATAGTTTGAAACCTTATTATTTTATAAATAAATTAAAAGGACTAAAGTTGAACATAAGTAAACTTTAGGTTTACATGTGAAACCTATTTATAAAATTATTAGATTTCTCATAATCTCTCATCATAAATAGGACTTCACCTCATTCCTGCGAATTCTAGCTCCTAATTGTTGTCCAGCTTGAATTCCTCCTCTCCCCTCTTAAAGATTCAAGTTGGTTTTTGCTTTAAGTAAGTTCTAGTCACCCTTGTTAATGTATACTTAACATTCTCTTCCTACTTCTTTCAAATCATTATAACAAGATTGAATCAATGATTCCGTATCATGATTACGAAAAATCATAGATGCAATATAGATCAGAACCCAATTTAATGGTTTGAACAACAAAACTTTTCATAAGATTATTAAAAACCAAATTTTAGGTTTTAGCAGATTCACGGAGCCAACATTGGAATGTCACAACTCTCTCAAAATGTAACCTTCTTAACAACTTTTTTTAAATTAAATTCATAAGTCTTAACTTTTCAAGCATATGAAAAACTCATTCTAACTCAAAATTTTTTACCTTCAAACAACAAATACAAAATTAATACGTATATATGCTGGAAATTTGTTAAATTTGTGTTTTTGCATAGCCTTTCACCAATTTAAAATTTTCTTGGAAAGCAATGATTTTTATCCATAATTTGCTATAATAATCATGTTTAACTTGTAAAAGTACAAAAATTTATGAACTTGAAAACCCTTTATAACTTATTCAAACTTTTAATACAAAAACCAAGGTTTTGATCTATTCTATTTAATTTTTAATTATAAAGTTATGTTTCCTCTCAAACATCTTAAAGTCATCCTTTAAACATATCCCCTAATTACATTCAACATTACCATCCTATGATACTCAAACTCTTACCTTATCTAAACTTTTCAAACATCCAAAACAATTTTGCATACAACTAGAGGTACTTTTAAACTGATACGTAGCAAACAAAAAGTTCTAGCTAGAAAACATACGATCCTAATCCAACCAACTTTTTTCTACAAACTCTTTAGCTGGATATACTACTCTAGGATGATAACCACTTCTAGTATACAACAACACTCTTAGCTATTTGTAATAACAACATAATCTCTTACGCAACATAATTTAATAAACTAACTTAATCAACTTACTTTAGAACATCCATAATCCAAGTTTACTACAAGTTGCAAGATCAATCCATCTACTTGCAAGATGAGTTCATATTCTTTTTTTTACTATTTTATTTTTTTGGGGATGACAACATGCTTGTAGATCAAACACTATTAATAACTATCATAAACTATTCTTTTGCAAATCAATTACAACTTTCTAATATTAGTTTTGTTATATCTCTACGCCTCTTTTCTATAACAAATCTCTTATAAATTTTCTAAACAAACCATACAATCATAACATTGAAGAATGCTAACGAGAGTAAGAAAGTGGATCTATTGTCTAACTAGCTCATCTAGTACTTGAGTTGGAGCATGACAACTAGGGTTTCTATGAAGAAGTTAGATGACAAAACTGACGCACCGTAACTATTTTATATGTCTAATCTCTTTGAGGCAAGGAGTTGGATGGGAGAGCTATTGATCATTAGTATTGGTTGTGGACTCATGCATGAAAGTTTAAATGCGTGTATTTTAATTTTATGTTGAATTGTAACCCGATATCTTTTATGCTACGATTAAATCTGAACCTAGCTATGTTCTCACCAGCGTATAAATTGGCCTATTTTAACATGTTTTTCAGGTGTTAAAATCTAAGATGTTTATAAGCTTATGCTAGGATTCAAGACAAGGCTTTAGATGGATTTAGCTAGACACTAATAAAAAAAAAGACTTATTTGTTTTGTTTGTTCTTTATGTTTTTGAAATTAATCTTATCAACTATTCAGTTTAAATAAATAAATGCATTTAGTATTCTTTCATGCATTGTGTAATGATTAAATTTCGTCACCCCTCGCGCATTCCGTTGTTGGCGGAGGTGCGAGAACGTTGTTGGCGGAGGTGCGAGAACGGTGGTGGCTAGCAGTGATGACAAGGCAAAGAGAAGTAATGGATGTAAGTGTGATGCAATGGTATGTGTGCAAAGATGAGATTAAATACTATCTATATGTATATTAAATTTTGATGTATAGCTAACTTGTACATTGTGTGTCTTTTATGAGATGAGTTTCATATCCTTGACATGAGATTATAAAATGGAGGGACTTGTATTGATATACAATGATATGACTTGGGTATAAACAAGGTGATGTGGTGATACCCTGAGCAAAAATAGGCATAAGATACGAGCCAAGCATAGCGGAGGTAGATAATGTTTTTATTTTTGCTATTCAACTTGGAATGATAAAGGCATCTAGAAACTAGGAATTACTTTAACCAGGGATAAAACCCACGCGCATTGCCGCGCGGTCTATTTTGAATATCTAACGAACGCAAGTGTAAAGTAGTCTTCACTAGTAATTTTCGTACACATACTTAATATGAGAACACAAGTATAAATAAGAATATGAGTGAAACCTGCGCGTTACTGTGTAATCATGAATAAAATTTTCAAATCTAACGGGCGCATGTCCAAATTTACGTCTTGCAAACAACTATCGGTCACAAATGGAAGATACTATTGAATGCTATTTCTTTGTACTTAGTAAAAACCAACTTATAATAGTTTTTCTGGAGAAAAATATATAGAATCAATAAATAATAATTAAGAAATGAAACTTAACTAATCAACTACAAGTAAATCAAAATGTTTTGGTTGCCACTTGTCATTTACTTAAGCACAAATGAATTTACGATACTTTTTCTGACTACAAGTTTAACGTCAAAATGGTTTTAAGTATCGAACCGGATCTGATCGAAGTCCGGTTTCTTATACGATCGGCCGGTTTAGGCCAGTTTTCAAATCAATGCTTGTACATGTAGAAAAAAAGTAAATGAAAATAAATCTACAAATCAAGTTAAATTTAATAAAATTTTCAAACATAATCAAAAATTTAAAACCAACAGAACTTCTGAAAGGATTCAAGGATTAGATTATATATATTATTAATTATAACCTTCCTTCACATATCTACCCCATGTTTAGAAATTAGAACCATCTCATCACACACTCCTCTCTCTCCATCTCATGACCTCTCTAAATCTCTTTGCCTTATAACCACAGGTAGCCACCAACGGTCCTTTTCTCTATTGGTTGTCACACAAACTTACAATCAACACTCTCTCTGGCGCCACCGCTAGCCACAACCGACAACGGTCTCTCCTCTTCTCTCTTGGTTCGTACAGTAACAGTCTATTTAGATCTTTGCCCACTGTAGCGACAATGGTGCTGGACAACACCGATGGTTCTGGGTTGATGATGGTGATAGTAACCGGCGTTGGAAGCATTGGGAAAGAGATCCGCCATCAGGATCGGCAAGGATTTGGTCAAGATGGTGACCGACAGCAACGATTCACGGTTCTTGTATGTTGTGATGGTGGAAGCCATCCTTGTATGTAGCATCACTGGTTCTGGTCTGGTGGATTCACAGTTTGATCACAATGTCAAGATGAAGAAATTTGAAAAAAGAATCAGATGATGTTGAAAAGAGACAAAATTCTCTCTCACATGTGGAGGGGTATTTTTGTATATTGTTGAACATTTGTGGCCAATTTAAGATATCTCAAAAGTGACTATAGTTACCGACCTTGTAGAATTATATATATAATGCATGTGGAAACAATAACTATAATAATTATTTAGGAGTTATTTGCGGTTGAACTTCTGATCCAATGGTAATGGGATAATAATATGGGATTGAGATTTTTATATTCTAAGTTTCAAACCTGATTTTTTTATAATAGTGAGTTTTTTTCTTGATCTTGATCGTTAAAATTAATATAGACAGTTGACATCATGTCGCTGGAAGACTTACTCGGGTATTACGAGTAGTTCCAAACGTCATTCACATAAAATTATTTAAAAGCTATTAAAAATATAACTATTTAAATTGGGCGAGGTTGGTTTAATTATAAATCATTTGAAGTTAAAGTGTTGAAACTTTTCTTGAGGTTAAAGTGGTGAAGCTACTCTTGAGGTCAAGAGTTCGAGTCTTGCATTTGACAAGTTTGTGTAAATTTATTGTAGCGTAGAATTAGAAACAAGTTAGATGACATATGCCTTGACATTCTAAATAATTAAAATATAAGAATTTATATTAGTTATTATTGTAAAGAGAATAAATGTTTTTAATATTTAAAATTAATTAAGTTTTTGTTAAACTTTATTTTTAAACATGAGCCAAAATTATAAAAGAATATTAAAAAAACTCAATATTTAAAACGTTGCATTAGAAAAAACGATTATAAAAACTTTTACACGTTAAATATATTAAGAGACTATTTTATCTCACACTCTAATATTTTCTTTAAAGAAAAGCAAAACGATGAACTTTTTGTTTTCAAACATAGCGTCGACCGGCGACAGCAAAGATGATATTGACCTTTTCCTTTTTGATTTTCTAAGTCGACTATATTATCACATGGCAAATCGCTAGTTGGCGATACTTGTTTTTTATTTTTTATTTTATTATTATTTATTATTATAAACCAACAATATATTATGCATTTATATAATTGACTCAGCGATTCTTCTGATTAGTGGAATAACTTGATGTACCTAAATTTCCATTATTATTATTGTAAAATACCTTGGTCAAATGTTTAATTTTCTGTACTATGGTTACAGTAGTTTTTCTTTTGGTTAGTACGATTAAAATATTTACTGTTTCAAAATATGTTTCAATAAAAAACATTAGAATATTGATATAGTCTTCACATTTTATTATTTGTTGTACAAATAGTGAATGTTAAATGACAGAATATTTGTTACCATAACACTTATTGGTACCTATGTCGCGTGGTGCAAGCTAATATATCATTTCATGCTGTTAAGCTACAGTCCTATATGTGAGTTGTATGAGCATGTGACAAACTTATTTATCATATTCACATGTTACGGGTATAACCCTCGCTTTCTTTTCACGTAGTGTGGGTATCCAACATTAGTTTTATAACATATTCAAAAAACATAAAATAAAATATATGGAAAATAACATGCGTAAGATTTAGGTAGTTTCAGTTTGTTGTTATTCATACATGTGTAAAACATGTCTATTAACTAGTTGTATTAGATAAAATAGTAATAATATATCACGTGTTTAATTTAAATATATCAAAATAAATATATTTTTTTCCTAATATACTCCTGAATAAAAATGAAATAATTAAATTACTTGATTGCCACTAAGCTATAGATTAATTGGTTATAGAAAAATTTTCTCATTACATTTTAATGTGGATGGCTATGTGTTCAAGTCTTAATTAATGCAATATGTTTTAAATTTTTTTTTGACCGGCAAATATGCGACCCTGCTTCGAAATATAGTTGTTATTTTAATTGTGCCCACCTATTTGTGTTCTAACTGGGACCACACCCCCAACCCCTCAAGAGAAAACCTATTATTGGAAAAAATCACCTGGCTTAACTCTAAACACATTGCTATTGCTCAGAGTTAGACTTGAACCCATAACCTCTCCTCCTATATTTACATGTCATGGGTACCTCATCTTAACCCGTACAATATGTTTTAAATAGGTCAAAAATTTTACCATAGTTTTTAATTGGAATGATTGGCGTCGGGGTCACCAGCTTTTTGTGTTTGGAGGACACGAGTGACATTTCATCAATGGACGTACATGGGTGACAGCGCTTGAAATATTCGTCAACTTTGAAAAAAAGATTAAGTTAATTTATTAAACACTAGGTTATAACCTCGTGTGTTACACGGATTAAATAAGAAAAAATACTAAATATTTATTAATGAAGAGTTAGGAATCGTAAAACGTCAGATATAAAGTTACTTTGATTAGCTGTTAAAACACTTTTTATATTCTTAAAACTTTCGTTTTAAAAAGTTATTGCTTTAAAAAATTTCGTTTTGTTTATCAATATCTCACTTTTTAAAAACTATGGGCTTGTTTTGTAAAAAAATATTTTATGTAAAACTTTTATTTTTTAAAATGTTTCGCTGTTTTAGAAAAATAATCATAGTTTTAGACAATTTTGTTTTTAAAAAGTATATTTTTAATCAAAATACTTAGTTTTTATTTAATGAAAAAATGATTTTAAGAAATTAATGATTAAAAAATAATATGAATTTATAATATAGAGAGAGAAAGAGAAAAAATTGATAATTAGTTATTTGACTTTTTAAAATATAATAAATAGTTTGGACGAGAAAACTAAGATAAAAAATTTATAAGAATACTATGTAACATAGGGGTGTCATTCGGGTTTTTAATCGGGTTTCGGGTTCTTTGGGTCGGGTTCCTAGGGTTTTTAGGTGTAAGAAATCAACCCGAAGACCAAACCAAATAAGTCATATTTAATCGGTTTTCGGGTTTCGGTATTCGGGTTTATTTGGGTCGGGTTAATCGGTTTTCGTGTTAAGAGTTAAGACTAAACAATTAAGCGTTAAATTATTTGTTATATCAAATGTTTGTGTAATGAATACATATGTGATCAAAATGCATGTATGAAATTTAGCATGTGTTAACCATATATAATTTTGCTTACTATCTTGAAAGTTTTTACGTATTTGCGTTCATTTTATTATGCATATTTAATTGTTAAAGGACATTATATGTTAATTATCCTTAAAGTTCACATGAGAAAATTAAACCACAAAAATAAAATATAAAGTTTAGAAATCATGTTTTTAAACCTTGAAAATGGTAGCATATACACACATATATATTAATCTTGAAATTTTTAAAAAAATAATATTCGGGTTAATCCGTTTGACCCAAATCTCACATAATCAACCCAAATACTGAACCATTTATAAAAATTGGGTTCGGTTTGATGTAATAATCGGGTTGGGTTGCTAGGGTTAGTCCTTAATCGGATTCGGGTTGACTTTTGTTCAGGTTTAACATTCGGGTTCGGGTAAAATGCACACCCCTATGTACACCACATGAAAATAATTATTAGGTTAGATTTTAAACATAAACAATGACTAATTAGTAGCACCTTCCTTCGGTATGACGCCATCACATTGGATCCCAACTCGTTAAAGAATCAAACGTCACAAATACCAAACGCCATGACGTCATCCTTTTTTCACCTTTAAATAACATGTTATCTTCTTCCACCGGAGATTACTCAACAAACATTTCTCTATAATGGAAACTTCAAAGAAAAAGCGGCCGGAGATAAACGGAGACGGTAGAACTTCCGGCAAGAAAAAGCGTTCTAACGGCGGAGTGACGACGGAGGACGGTGAGTTGGAGGAGTTTTTGGCGATATTAAAGCGGTTACAGGCGGGGTTAAAATACTATCAGAAGAAAGTCGCCGGAGATTGTGTAGGTAACACCGTCGTGCCACCGCCGTGGAGAGATTCCGGTTTGTTGACTCCGGCGTTTGTGGTGGAGGATTTTATGCGGTTTAACGACGGTCGCCGGAAAAAAGTTGCCGGAGATTTGGTACAAAACGACGACGTTTTTGGATTTGATCTTAACGCCGATCCGGGATCCGGTGAAAAGTCCGATTAGTTCCCCGGTTTGTTGGGTGGATTGATATGAAATGTGATAATATGTTGTAGGTTTATATGATTTATTAGTATATGAACAAGTATTGAATACTTTTAATTATGCTTAATAATTTTACCCGATTCGGTTTATACGAGATGTTTTGTACCTGATCAGTTGATGAAAATCATGGATCCGACAATATTCCTCTTTTGGCAATTCGGATTAAAGTGGGAAACGGACGGATCACCTTCCGACTAGAGTTTTTTTTTTTTTTTTTTAACGACTACTGACCCATTTGATTATCTTTCGACTAGAGCTAAATTAAGTTGCAAAGGTATTGATATCCCCTCTATTATGCCCTATTTGTGATACAAGGTGGAAAAATTGATCATGTGCTCGGATGCTATGAAATAGTAGTGAAATCATGGAAATTGTTTGCTTCTGGTTCCACAAAAACTCTTATGGATCTAGTGAATTTTTCTAGGCTTAAATCTAAGAAGAGATCAATGTTGGAAGCTATGTGTTATACTAAATGAAGATCCTGAAACAACATAAAAAAACATAGGAAGTGACAAGAAAGCCGCGTGTCTACTAATGAGGGGTTGGTGTCCATTTATTAGCGCAAGTTTTTGGCATACGTAATCTTACAGTATAGAATAAAAAAACTATGTATCGTAATGCGTAATTAAAGACTCACTTTAGATCTAGATACATATGTATGGTATAAATGTATAGCCAAACAGTGTAAAATGGTATAGATGTATACTTATATCCCACAGTGTATTATACTTTTTGTAAAAATATAAAATTTGACGTTGGCTATCAATTAGTAAGAGAGAAGTTGGAAATAGAAAATATATAAATTTAAAAATCTAGTCTTAGGGATTATTTGTTTGTCTATTAACCATTCAGATGTCTGAATAATTCAGCATTTAATGGTTCAGAGTGTTTGTTTCGTAAGCAGATTTCTGAATGGTTAAGCACTTTTGTCTCTGAATAGTTAATCATTATACTGAGTCTGAATGGTTAAAGACTTTTATCTGAATTAGTCAGACATTTGCCTTTTAATAGTTAAGTAATATACTAGCTATTAATGATTAGACCTATTACTTGTTCAGTACTTAATGATTTAAAATTTTTAATGATTTATCACTTACCTATTCAGAGGTTGTCAAACAACCCCTTATACTCTAATCACTGACCTAGTTCTACAGGCTTAATCGCTTGAAACTGTATGGTTCAAAAGTAATCAACTAGATCGGTTATGTAGTACGAGTCAGTTACGACAACACATTATTATGCCAATTAAGGTTTGTGATATTTTGCAAGCAAATGTCAAAGAATCACATGATGTGTGTTGACTTCTGGCTGGAAAATAAAGAAGCATCATCCAAGTGGTCTAGTTGAAATATCTTTGAAGATACATTTGCTTATTGTTCAAAATGTTTAGTATTTATTTATTATATATAACTAAAATTTGTTATCTTATATTTAGTAATGTTAGTAGTAGGTCTCCTCTTTTTTACTATGTGTTGTTTTCCTATTGATTTCAAATTTTTATTTACATTTTTGGTCCTACATATATTAATTTTCAGGTGACGGGCGCATTTGGGAACCAGGTTCAAATTTGGGGAGTGAAATTTACATTTTTTTTTTACCTAAGAAGAAAAGGCCGTCTAATTTGCTGGTTAAAAACTAGTTACTTGACAATATGTAATATTAATTACACATGATATAACACTCGTAATATAAGTTCTATACATGGCTAGTCAAGATTCTTCAACGTTACAATATGGGTCTAGACCATAACACTAGAGATGGGGATAAAAACCGGGTCCGAACCCGACCCGGACCCGGGTACGGGTAGTACCCGATGGGAGGTGTACCCGGGTTGGACCCGTTTGAAAACGTAGGGTTGGAACCGGTTTTAGATTTTGAGTTTTTTAGTGAACCCGACCCTGTTTTGGACCCGATTTGAACCTGGTTTTGAGGACACACACAAGAAAAGAGAAGAAGAAGAAGAAGAATAAAAAAAAACTAAACCCGGTTTTGGACCCGACCCTACCCGGGTATGCCGGGTAGGGTTTTACATTAGGTGAACCCAACCCGGGTTCGAACCCGGTTTCACCAAAACCCGGGTACGAAAAAACCCGGTTTCGGGTATTGGGCCGGACCCGATTTGCCCACCTCTACATAACACCATAGCATGGCATACGGGCCTAGACCATAAGAAATCATATAGGCATGGCTCTTAGAAGTCATATGGCTTAAAATGTAAGAAATTATATGGGCCCGGAATGTAAGAAACCAAATGGGCCTGGGCCGTAAACACCAACTAATAGCCCGATCCAAATCAGTAGAAATCGCCAGCAAGATAAACATGAATGCATTATGAAACACGAAAATCTAGGTCACTTCATCCACACCCCCACACCACAGTGCACCCCACGCGACATCACCACGTATAAACCCCACCGCGTGTCGTACACGAACAACCAAAAGTGCGTGACAACAACTCCACCTCTGCCAACGTATTGTTCTATACAGACGCAAAGACGACGATTGATTTCGATCGCTTTTCATATATTCCTTCTCGAACTTTCAAGTTTCCGATCACTTTTTGTTTTCAACGGCGGTTGTTTTGTCGTTCAGATCGGTAGCGTGTGGTTCCGTTGAGGCGTTTTCGTAAACGACGAGTTGAAGATGAAGGTGTTCGTGAAAACGTTGAAGGGGACTCACTTTGAGATCGAAGTGAAACCCGAGGATACGGTGCTTTTGGTTTTGATTTTGATTTGTGTTTTTGTTCAATGGAACTGTGAAAGTGATTCTGTGTGTGATTGATTTGAGTTTTAGGGTTTTGTGTTGTGTTTGATCCGGAATTTTGCGCTACGTGGTTTAGTTTTCGTTTTGGTTATGGGATCGTAATAGTTGGAGTTGGAAATTTGAAATTGTAATGCGTTTTTGTTGCTGTTGTTAGTCTCTGTTGATGTTTATTAATCAATTTGGATCGTGAAAGCCGTTGATTGCTTGTGCAATTGTGTGTTAGTTGTGCGTTCGAACATGATTCTGTGTGTGATTGATTAGAATTTAGGGTTTTATGTTGTATTTGATCAGGAATCTTGGCCTACGAAGTTTAATTTTTGCTTACGTGATCGCTATATTTAGCATTGGTAGGGTTTGAGTTGGAAATTGAAAATTATATTGCCTTCAGTGTCAGTTACTGTTAGTTCACCTGAAACCATTGATTACTTGTGCAATTGCATGTTATTTATTTGCTTGAACATGATTCTGTGTGTGATTGATTAGAATTCAGGGTTTTGTGTTGTATTTGATCCGGAATTTAACCCTGCGAAGTTTATGTTATGCGATTGCAACCAGTAGCTTTTGAGTTGGAAATAAAAAATAATATTGTGTTTTTGTTGTTGCTGCTAGTGTCAAATTGTTGTTAATTCATCAAATTGGAATGTGAAACCTTGATTGCTTGCGCATTTGTATATTAGTTACTTGTTTGTCCACGAATAAATCTGATTTGGGGAGTATAATCTTCACAAAAAGCAGCATCTACTCGTGCTATATGGAGTTGTTGAATTTGTTATTTTACTGTGAATTCATGTTTGATGTGATTAAAGCTTCATGTTTGATGTGATTGAAGCTTCATGTTTGATGTGAATTCATGCTTGATGCGATTAAATTTGTTCATGCAGGTTGCAGATATGAAGAAAAATATAGAAACTGTGCAGGGGTCTGATGTTTATCCGGCTGCGCAGCAAATGCTCATTCATCAGGGTAAAGTGCTAAAAGATGGCACCACAATGGAAGAAAATAAAGTTTCTGAAAACAATTTTATTGTCATCATGTTATCCAAGGTAAAAGTTAAATTTTAAGCATCTCATAAAGACTGTTTTTCACATTTTAGAACTGCAGCATTTATGCTTAATCGTTTAATTACCGGCAGAACAAGAGCTCCCCCGCTGAAGCTTCAACAGCTGCAACTGTCCCTAAGGTATCAATTTAGGGTTTATGAAAGTTTTAATAGTGTAGTCATGAAAGTTGTATAAGCTTTTTCATTGACTTTAGTAATTATGTTATGTGAAAACCAGGCGTCTGAGACAAGGGCAGCACCTGATCCCACTCCTGTGGTGGCGGCAGCACCTCTTCCGCCTCCTACAACCGTGACACCGTAAGCTTAAGCTTGTGTTTATATTTTATTTATATTTATTTCGTTTTGCAAGCTGATTTTTTTAAATATATGAAATAGGTCATCAACTCCGGCCACAAACCCATCATCTGAGAATGTGTACGGGGAAGTAGCATCAAATCTGGTGTCAGGAAACAATTTGGAGGGGGCAATCCAGCAGATTCTTGATATGGGTGGAGGTACTTGGGATAGGGATACAGTTGTTCGTGCTCTTCGTGCTGCTTTTAACAATCCAGAAAGAGCTGTTGAATATTTATATTCTGTAAAACCTAAATCTTTAACATCTCTTATTATTTTTTTAACATGCATATGAAAATATTTGTATATAACATATGATCATATTGTATGCTATGCTAGGGCATACCTGAGTCAGCTGAACTTCCTCCAGCACCAACTGCAGCAGCAGCAGCAGCAGCAGCAGCAGCTCAGGCTGCGCCCGCGGTTCAGCCCACACAGCCAGCAGCAGCTCCTCCAACTGGGCCAAATGCAAATCCTTTGAATCTTTTTCCTCAGGTATGTGTGAGCTGTTCATTATTATAGTTTTATATTTTTCAAATAATTTAGAATATTGATGACATTATAATTTGGGGTAGGGTGTTCCTGACTTGGGTGGAAATGCACCTGCGGGTGCTGGTGGCAACCTGGATTTCCTGCGTAACAACCAACAGTTTCAAGCTTTCCGCGCAATGGTGCAAGCTAATCCACAGATCTTGCAGGTATTTATTCTGTATTATTATTCTTGTTTATTCTTGTTAATATTTATTGTGTTTGTGTAGACTCATAAATGATTATGTGCGCAGCCAATGCTCCAAGAGTTAGGGAAGCAAAATCCTCAGCTGGTGAGACTCATTCAGGAGCATCAGGCTGATTTCCTTCGCTTAATAAATGAACCTGTTGAAGGAGGAGAGTATGTGTTTTCTTACCTACCTCTGCATTTGGGTTGATTTACTTACAAATGGGTCTACTCAGGTTTTGTTTTTTTGCCTAATGGATCAAACATGTGTTAACAACCTAATAATTAACCAAGAAAGAAACAGGTTAAATATGTCAAAAATGATAATAATTATTGAAATAATTGTTTTAGTAATCTTGTTTGACACACTAGTTCAAATGTTACCAGAAATGCTTCAGGACAACCTGACGTGACCCATTTCAACCAATAATTTGTTTTAGTATTGTTTTGACCCGTGATCTTGCCAGGAATGTATTTGGACAGCTGGCAGCAGGGATGCCTCAGGCGGTAACAGTCACACCAGAGGAGCGTGAAGCTATTCAACGTGTAAGTGACCAAGTACTATATTTACACAGTACAACATCAATGATAGGAAATGAATGAACTAATCACGTTTATGTTTTTTTCCAAAACTTCAGCTTGAAGCCATGGGATTCGATAGAGCGCTAGTATTGGAGGTGTTTTTTGCATGCAACAAGAATGAAGAATTGGCTGCTAATTATCTACTTGACCACATGCACGAGTTTGAAGACTAAGCTTGAACAAAAGTGGTGACTTTTACATTTTAAACAGCGGTCTTCTCTCCTCCTCCACCCCCCACCCCACCCCAAAACAAACTCCCCCTTTCTCATGGATATTCATTTTATTTTGTGCTTTTCATGGGTGACCTGAAGTGTATGCACTTGCTCTGTTATCTTTTTACTTCTGAGTGCATATATGCTTTATAGGGTATATGGGAAATTAAAATTGAAATGCATCTAAAGTCATTCGTCTTTCTTGTTTCTTTCGCGGTTGTTTTTATGTTGGATCTAACTTGTTTGAATCTTTGATTACTGTCATTGAAATGACAAGGTCAGGAGTATTTTTAAGTTGTTAACAGTTGGGGTGTTACTCATCAAAACTTTTTAAGGCTTTTTTAGTTAGTATACATGTCTTGGCTGAAATGGTATTAACGTTTGTGTTAATAGCTTACACGTAGAGATTTGTTATTGTTGAGGATACGAGTACCAGTAGTTCAATGTTCATTTTTTATACTTTAGTGGGTGTGTTTTGTATGAAGTCAGAGCTGAGGTTCTTCATAAGCATCATGTCGTGTCAAGAAGCATTATTAATATGTTATATGTATTGTAGATCTCGCACCTTTTGATGTCTTGCCGTCACAAGTCATGCAATCTTCCTCGACCTGTTGGTGTGTATTAATGGGAATGTTATACATGAACACACCTTTATTCTTGTAACTTTTTGATGTCCGAAACAATTTACGATGTAGTCCATTCAAAATGAACTCCGCCATGTTACTAAGTTAGAAACTTTTGGTAAAAAGCAAGTCAACTCTTTGAAATGCACATTTAGACCTTACAAAGTTGCAATCTAGAAATGGCAAATTTACTTGACCCATAACTTGATAAAATATTCACCTCGTGCACATGATAAAGTTGTTTTATGTTATGTTTTTAGTGTAAACATCTAAGCTTTTTTATCCGCCGGCAAACAATTTCTTGTTTATATTTCAAAATCTTATTATAAATAATTAATTTGTTAATTGTGGCTACAAAAACCGTTTGTTACATTAATAACTTCAGTTTTATGTTAACAACGATTTAGAAGATGGTAAGTTTTAATTGTTTGACTCATTACCATTCTCTTTAACTAATTGCTTCACTTGGCATGCTATTAATTGCATCATGGCATAGTTCTATTCTAAAAGATAATTACTTGATGGAGCTTTTTCAAACATTGACCAACTCAAGATGATTCTAACACAAGTCATCTTATACACATCATCTTATCTGCCAATGCAACCATCATCCCAACAATAGCATGTTATTACAAAAAGGAAGACCAACTTTTCAAAGCGTTGTTTTCAATTTAAAAAATAAAAGAATAAGATTTTGTTTGCGGTAGTTGTAAAGAAATCAAACATTTAGTAAATTGTTCGATGGAAAGTTCGTGTATGTACGTTTATTTGATAAAGAGCGAACATGAACAGAATTTCATTTAGTTATACGAATAAATGTAAACAACCTATCCGGCTTGTTTTTGTCCTTTAATTCACGTTTGTTTATGTTCGTTTGTTATGCACGTTTATGTTTGTTCATTTGTATTCATTCGTTTGCAATTTAAATTTATATACTAATTATTATTAATAACAATTAATCCATCTTAAGTTTAACCAATAAGAGTTTAGAACCAAGCCTAGAGTAATCAACTAATGAGCTAACAAGAAAACATCCATTTTCTTTGTTTATTGTAAATTCACACATGTAAACTTAATTTTTTTATAATTTCAAAGAACGAACATGATCATGTTTATGTTTTATGATCAAGAAAACTTATTTATTTAAGTATCCATGATCGTCCATATATTATTTTATTCAGCAAAGGCTAAAACTCTGTTCGTGTTTGTTCAATTCGTTTATCAATTTGATTCAAAAGGTCTATTCCGTCATTTATTAATAATCTAAGTAGTTGGAACCGTTTAGGTCAACAAAGTACATGGTCAACCGTTACAACTCAAAAGTAATATTAATAATCGACTCATCATAAACACGCAAACTTCCATTTTCATCGAAGGCGCGAAATAAAACCACCATCATCACCTCCCCCAATCTCATCACATACAAAATCCCCTGTTTTCTAGGGTTTACTCTAACCCTAAAATATTCAGATCCAAAATCAATGTCTCTCGTTTCATACTTCACCTCCAACAGAGATCAAGAAAAGTACGCGTCTCCTCAATTTCACTTCCCATTTCTTCTTTTTCAGCATTCTTTTCGAAATTTGTTGATCTGATTTGATCGTTTGTTTGAATCTGTGAAGTGTTAGGATCCGGAAGATGAAACATGAAGACGAAGGTGATCGTAAAGGTTCTAGAACGGATGTTACGGAAACCCCTCTTTCTTCGATCGCACTGGCGTTTGAGGGGATTTCGGATTTGATCAAAAAGGGTGGTGGTAATGAGGCTTGTGTTGATTTGCGATTGAAGCCGTTTTGTGAGGCGTGTTCTTTGGTGTCTGTGCTGTTTAGTTCCCTTGGCATTGCTTTCAAATTTGCAGAAATGGAGTACACTGCTAAGGTTTGAATTTTGATTATCCCCAATTTACTAATTTTTATGTTAATTGGTTTGATTTGATCTTGATATCTCTAGAGTTACTTAAGGAATCAACTTATGAGTTACTGTAATTGGATCTGCAATGGAGATAAGTTGTATGTTTTTAGTCTAATCAAAGCCCTTTAAAATAAATGTATGTGGGTCATCAAGATCATGAAGTATTTGAGTTATGCTGCTGTACATAAGTAGGAAAATATGAATGAATACTTGGTTGCAGACCTTATTTTCTTAGGTCAAGTCAGATGCATCATAAATTAAGATTATTGAGTTGGATCAGGCATCTAATATGCATCAATAATTCATCTTTAAATATGTTGACAGAGAATAAATTCTTGATATCAAATTTAAGATAATTCTATTCTGAAAACTGTTGAAAGGTAATCGGGACCATTGAAAAGTTATGCTATGGGCTCCTTAAGCATATCATGCCACTTTCACACTTTAAAGAAAGATGCCATAAGCATATTTCTCTAATAACTTATTAGGTTTGTTGCCTTTATCTTTTATTTTTTTGGGGACACATTCTATAATTAACTAGTATTAAGTAGAGAATTATGAGAACCACGTAAACATTTGTATGAAACACATTACTCGTATAACATGAGAGAGAAAGACGTGGTTATGCAGTTACATAACTCTTTTACGTATCATCAAAAGAAATTAGTCAAAACATTAGGTGCACAGTTTAGTACGTAAACCAGCTTAAAATTGGTTTTGCATTGAACAGTCATCTATGTATATGCTTCATATATGAATTGTTTTAGTTTTCTTGTTCAGACAGCTTCAGTAAGCTAACTTGATGATTGATGGTTTTAAGGTGGGTGATCTTCTTGAGGCATCAAAGAGGTTCAACACTTTAAGTAGTGTAGTTGACTTTGACCTAAAAAATAAGACAGTAAGATCACAAGGGAGCCATACTCGCAATCTTCGTAGAGTTAGGCAAGGTCTTGATCTCATAAGAGAATTGTTTCAGAATTTTTTATCAGCCGAGTAAGTTTTTCTCCCTATTTGCAGTTATGCAGCATATAAATTCCAATTAAATTATATATTTTTTTTTACTTTTTTAGATTTTTTTTTTTAATTTTGTGGTATTTTTTGTATTTTTCAGGAAATATTCACTTAAAAAAGCCGCTACAACAGCGTATCAACAAGTTTGTGCACCATACCACACATGGGCAGTCAGAACTGCAGTTTCTGCTGGAATGTGTACTCTTCCTACAAGGGATCAACTTCTATTGAACCTAAATGAAACTGGTAGGTGTCGTTAATTAATTATTAACAAACATTTAACTTCATGCAGTTGTCTTCAAGTACTCGATTAATGTATATTTTTTATTTTATAACAGATAAATCAGCAGATAAAGAAATGAGGAGATATATAAAAGCTTCAAGTGATGTTATAAAAATCATTGATAATCTTTACATTTCCAGAGGGATTACATTGGATTGGTGATTTTGTATGATCCAACTTGGATCAGGTCAGGTAAATTATGAACACAGTGTAGAATTGCTTTCATGTAAGCTTATAATAATTTCTAACTTGGGTGACTTTGTGACAAGCCCCTTACTGTTCTAAGTTGATGTTTCTGATTTGATGTGTAGCTTTGTACTTGTGTAAACATTTCTCTTGATAACTTTTTATTGTTAGAATTCCTACTTGTGCTCTTTTTTAGCCTTTAAGGAGTGGGACGGGGTGGCGTAAGGTATGTTGGGGTGGTGTTATGTTGTATGATTATGACCCATACGACATGGCCATAGTTCAATCTTATCGTTTTAGTGGAAGTTAACTATTCAACAAGCTCTTTAAGTTTATCCGTATAGGCATTCGAAATATATCCGGCGCTTTATAATCCTGAGCTTGGTTTGGTAGCTTGAGGAGCCTTGTTAATACATGCTCGATGAGGAAATAAGGGCGGCTTCAGCTCAAATAGTTATATAATGTTGTTTTTTATAAACTAAATTTATTTCAAATGGTTATATACTTACGTGTCACCATTATTCATTAAGTATGTTGATAACTATATAGTACGTTAAAAAGGGTATAAAATTGGTTCGTATTGTTTGACATAACCAAACTATCGTATTTGATGAAATGATCATTAAGGTATAATGAAACTAATCAACTATCGTAAGTTTACATGTGTCTGTAGCAAATTGGATTTTTAACCATTTTGTTTCAGATGATCATCATTTTCATCCTAACAATATGCACCCTTGGTGATAAGGGTGTTTAAATTCGGATATCCGAAAATATCGGATAGTGGATTTCACTATCCAAATCCGAATCCGAATTTTCGGATATCCGAAATTCAAAAAAAATTGTATTATTTAATAAATTTTATAAAAATATAATAAATTTTATTGAAATTCTTTTCATATATCCAAAGTTTTATTAAAATATCCGAAATATCTGAAAATATCTAAAATATTTAATTAATATTTAATATTTTTAAATTTTTATAAAAATATTTTGGATATTTCGGATATCCGAAATATCGGAAAATTCTCAAAATCACTATCTGAATCCGAATCTGAAATTTCGGATTTTCGAATTTCGCATTTTAGGATATTTCGGATTCGGATATTTTTGAGCACCCCTACTTGCTGATATAAAAATTTAATTGACATAGAATTATACAATTAAGAATGTATTATACTCTTACTGATATAAAACAAATAGTATATCTACATAAAGTAAGTTAAATTAGCTAGTGATTATATGTTATTTGGCTTTTGTAGGGACATGTGATTAAATTATTTAAAAGCGTCTAATAATGAAATTGGGGTTATAATATTAAAGAAACTTCGTGGGAAAGAAACCAATTTCCTCGAAAGTTCCGAGTGCAACGTGGGGTCACGTCCAGACAAGTTACGTTGTGGGCGCCTGCAGAGTATCATTTGACGGAGGGAAGTCTCTTTTGACCGCATACGGCCGTGGGCCCCGGCCAGCTGTTTATTATCCGTCGTTTATTTTGACTCAAACCGCTTTCACTCTTTGTATTCTGCGTATAAATATTCAAAATGTACAACGTTTAATATTGTACAAAAGTTAAACGTTATTTTTAAACAGGAATAATAATTATATGAAATTGACTTTAGTCGAGTTTATTTATCTGTTTTTTAGTTAGGATCGCACTCTCAATCACCTCAGGCAATGTTTTTAGAATCAGATTGGACGGTGAATCAAATGTTTTACTGATCTACTGGTCGGATCGGGTTTAAAAACTGGAAAACGTCGTAATTATATATATATATATGATATTTTATAGATAGTTATATATATAATTTAATATAATCATTTTATATTTGTACTTTATAATTATATATAAAACTCAACATAATTTCATGTCCAGTACTCCAATATATCATTCAACTCATCCGTTAAACTTATTAAAATCTAAAAAAATTAAATTAAAAAAAAAAAGAAAAACCCAAAATTCGGTCCAACCCCCGAACCAGTTCCGGTCCAACCACTAAACCGGGACGAACAAGTAGAAAAACAAACTGGGGTTGTTCGGATCGGTCCCCTCTCTGATTCTTGATTGGACCAGCCTAACCGATCCGAGCTTCAAAATGTTACTTTAGGAGGAACTTATAACTTGAAAAACTTCATGTTCATCTCAAAGTATTTTTGCCCCGAGCACGACTCGAACCCACGACCTCTCACTTAGAAGTCACAAGGCTACCATTATGCAAGAAGGCTTCGTGATACAAATGTTACCTTTTATTAATTACTTAACAACAAATTGAAGACATGAAAGATAATACTCTTATTGTTATTAACTTCCAACCTTTTAAATATAAATTAAATCATTACATAAAAGAAGCAATACATCTTAATATCTTATCAGCAAGATAATTCTCTTATTTGTATTGTAGCACATTTACCTTAATCAGAGACTTTGGCCTGGGTGATGGATAGTTCGTTGGTGACCTCACCATGCCGTTAGACAATTTCTTCAAACTCACGTGTATAATCAATACTACTCAACCTTCTATCAAAATCATAACGGGTTTCATTTGTGGCGTGCAAACAAGTTGTATGTCATTTATAGTTGGTCTACACAAGTATGTTTACACACAATTAAAAAACATCATCACAACAAAAGCTCTACTGGGATGTTGTTATACTAAGCCGCATTTTGAAGCAAATCTCATCATCTAAGAGCCCATTGTTACATAGAAGTTATATAGCTTTTGTGTTTCTTATTATAATTTAAACGAATGTATAGTCATACGCTTAATGCAACTATGCAGATCTTCATCCTTCGTAACTCTTCTTTTCCCTTTTTCAATAGAACTTGGCGAAGATACAACTCTATAATTAACATCAGTACATGGAACCATTTTACCATCTAAAAATTACATTTTTGTTTACACACAACACAATTTAATAAAGATATAACTCTTTGGCACCATTTGGTCAGTTGCTTTTTTTTTCACATATATTCAAAATTGTTGGTTTTGAATTTTATAATTATTTGATAGTTTGTCACTAGAATGATAGTAATGTTGATGTAATATATGATCTCTTACTCATCAAATGGCAATATCCTTAGTAACAAATGCTTTCCATGAATGAGTAGCACATAAACAAACTTCTATTTCGGAGGATTTGTTAATGAATATCTTTACATTGTCTTAGTTAGAAGTTTCGACAAAACTATCATGATTCATGAGTTTTCGGTGTAACTGGTCTTGACTTTTTTACCTGTACAACATCTTGTATATAATGAACAAATGTTGGTTACTTACAAGTACATTCTTTAATACCACGATACATGAACTTCTAAAACTGATATTTAACTTCTTACATCCGTAAACACTATGAACAATAAACATAACCATCCAAAGAGCTAGATCTAAGATACCACAACACAACATGTTTTTTCAACTCACATATGTTCTTTACGCTACACTTACTATGTTTACATGATTTAAACTTTTAACCTATAAGTTTTGGTTCGGAGATCATAAATGTGCATTGCATCTATCAAAAATGGGTTTATATTTGTTTTTTAAAATTCCGAATTCTGCATATATCGAGATAAAAACGGGTTGACCCGCCCGTTATCACCCTGTTTCTTCGTGCCGCCCCCAATTGCACATTCAAAACAAAATAACCAAACCCTAATTTCCCCCTCTCTCATCACCATTATCCATATAAATACCCCTTTCGTCTCCCTCAGATCTCTTCTACTCGTTACCGCCTTCAAATTCCATACGAAAAACCCCCAATTCCAATCCAATTTTCGATAAGGTCCTTTGATTTAGAGCAAAGTTTGTATATGTATATTAGGAATTAGTAATCAGGAACTAGGGTTTGTTTGCGTTTTTGTACGATGGAGAGATCTGCGGCGGTCGGAAAGGTGGTGCCGGCGTTTGTGAATTGGGAAGAAGTTTGTTCTACAAACCGTAGAGGAAGGAAAGAGGTGCGGTTCTATTTGAAACGAAGGTGTGGGACTTACGTTTTGGCAGTTGTCGGTAAAGAGAAGAAGTTAGGGCGTTGTTCGAAGACGTCATCGTCTTCTTCGTATCGGTATCGATATGCGAAGCGTGAGAAGTCGGTGTTTCTGTCGTTGAATTTGCCTTTTGAACTTCCTTCGAAGCTCAGATCTTGGCGGGAGGTTGTTGACTGTTTAAGCTCTATTGTTTCACTTTCAGGTATGTGGCTGTGTTGTCTTCTTCAACTTTCTTTCTTTTATGGTTTTTGTTTTGATTTGGTGTGGTAACTTATGCTATTTCAGTCCATCTGTTAGGGGTTTTGTTCTTGTTTGGCTTAGCGATTAATAGTTGTTTTAGCACAGATGTGAATTTGGTCTCTGAGTCGGTTTTGAGTTCATAGCAAAAGAACCCTTTTTGTGGGTTTTAGGATTATGGGGATTAAAAAGGTGTAAATTTGCATATTGGAATCAAATCACTTAACTTGAGTCATCTTGTTCATCTTTCTTTAAACTTTAAATAACATATTTGTCTCTGTGTGTAATATGTTCATTTTTATCGATTCCTTCTTTTCATTTCAATTTGGATGATGTTGTTTGTTTTCTGTATGTTCACCTCTAGGACTGACAATGATCTGGGCTGCAGGAAATATTAAAATCAGATTCCAAGAGCTGGTTGAGAGCCTCGGAATTTCTGAGCCCTGATTGCTAGGTTAATATCATCTATGTTCTCTCATGGTCAACTTAATTTGTTTTGTGTTGACTTGTTCTGTCGTCCTTCGTTGATGATTTTATTCCTAATTAGATTTAAAGCACTATTGATTCCAAGTAAATATTGTTCTTTTTATAAGAATATATATCTTATCTAAGTGTTATGTGATCTGTGAATTTGATTATTCTAAATACTTTACTTGCATTTATGTTATTCTTTGTAGATATTCTTGTACCAAGTATTGATTGTTTGCTTTCTTATATGGTTTAGATGGAACCTTTCTTCCACCACCGCAACCTGTGAATGATCCTCTGGGCTTAGGGAATACCTTGAGGTTGACCTCAGAAAGAGTAAAGGTATCATTTTCAGTTTCATATAATCATAATTAAGTGTTTAATTCTTTGAAAGTTTCTTATAAAGTGCTCTTTTTTAGGATGCCTATCTGCATAAGAGGGGTCGGCATACTACGGAGTTTGCGTGGGTTGGTTCTGCTTGGACTTGCAGGAAAAAGAGGAAGCACTTTGGAGCTTTTACTCGTAGCGGTGTCAGAATCTCGGTGAGTACAATTTCAACTTGTTTAAATTTAAAATAAATCATATGGACTGAAATGATGATCAAACTGATTGAAAGTTTTCCAAGGTGTGTGTTTTTCTAAGCATACACCCTTGTAATTTGCCTTATTTAGTATTAAATTTTTAAGGACTCATCAAAGATGACACACTGCTTTGACTCCCATGGATTTTTGCTTGACATATTCTTGTCCCATATTTTGGTTCTTGTTTGATGGTTTGATTGTTTTGTGTTCAGGTTCAAGATTTTGTGTACGTATTAGCAGAAGGAAGAAAACGACTTGTTGCTTACATAAATGATTTATATGAGGACTTAAGAGGAAACAAAATTGCAGTGGTACAGTGGTTTCACAAAATCGATGAACTTGGTCTTGATTTACCTTGTACATATCATAATGACAAAGAAATTTTCTTTTCACTTTGTCTTCAAGATATTAGCCTTGAGTGCATTGATGGACTAGCGACCGTTCTCAGTCCTCAACACTATGATACTTTTGTCAAGTCAAATGCTGCTCGAACTATCTTGGATGGTCCTTTTGTATGCCGAAATCAATTTGAAAATGAAATAGTCAGCCCCTTTGACATTACTCAAGTCAAAGGATACTGGAACCAGAAAATACTTAGATTATTATCTACTGATGATATCAGCATCAGACCCAAAAAGAGACTTAGGAAGTTGGTTGACACCGAATACTCTTTAGGTTCTGAAATTGAAGTATTGTCGCAAGATAGTGGGATTAGAGGTGTTTGGTTCAGAGCTGTGGTTATTAAAAAGCATAAAGATAAGCTTAAAGTTAGGTATCAAGATATCAAAGATGCAGCTGATGAATCTATAAATCTTGAGGTGAGCATTAGTTTATATAATTCTGTAATTTGTTTTCTGAATTGGCAAATTTCATAAAGTTGTGGTATACTTTTGGCACTGGTCTGTTTTGGTAATTATGTTTTATGATCTGCGATAGTAACTTTAAGCTTTTTTAGAAGGCACACTTTTATAGTAGTGGAAATATATGTAATCATTAGACGGGGGCATAGAACTTCAATTATCCAGATGGGCATTTCAAAGCACTTACCGTTAACATAAGATAATGAAAATTTTGTAATACCATAATGGGCCGCAATCAATAGTTATTACTATTTTATGACATTTGCCCTTTGTGAAAATCTAGCTTTTCACATGATTTAACTAAATCTTTTTGAACTTTTTGTAGGAATGGATATCATCATCAAGAGTTGCTATAGCTGATGAATTGGGAATCCGCCATAGTGGGAGGATGACTATTAGACCAACCCGATTGTCCAAGAAGATTGATGCTTGTTCAATTGACGTTGGTTGCATTGTGGATGCATGCTTGCATGATGGTTGGTGGGAAGGAGTCGTGGTTCATAAAGAATCTGATGATAGAATCCATGTTTATTTTCCAGGTTTGTGAATAATTGCCATATCATTTGATCATTAACTTGTTAATCAATGAGAGTCTGAAGCATGTTTGCTAATATATACCTTTTTAATTCGTATCTTTTTCAGGGGAAAAAAATAGATCGGTTTTGGGATGCAAGGATTTGAGATGTTCACAAGAATGGGTAGGAGGCGGTTGGAAGAAAATGGAAGACCGACCTGATATTCTTGGTTCAACTTCTTGTGCAACAGAAACAAATTCAGAAGCTACTAAATCCAATGATAATGTATCCAGTGTAAGCTCAGAAGAAAATAGAGATATTGAAGTGGATTTACTTGCTAGTTTGACCTGGAACTGGCCAACCAAGAGAAGACACACAAGAAATATGCGTAAAAGTAATAATATAGTAGCAGTTGAAACAAGAAAACATTACAGTTTTCTGATGCCTGATTCTTTTAAAGTGGACTGCAAGTCAACTTGTGCTCGAGTTGCTTCACCGTTAACAAGCTTAGTTATGTCCAGGTGAAAGCTTTTACATTTTCGTTTGGAATCATGTACAATCTGTTAGTTGGTTAGCCGAATTCGGGATGTAACAAAAGTTGCAAAGCTTGAGCACTTAGATTAACCTTGTATGACCTAGATACTAGATTTCTTTACAAGTAGGATTTTATAGTAGTCACTGTTTTTGTGTTTTCTGTACATTATAAATTTAGTTTGTATGAAATAATGTCTTCTGATGAACATATGCAAAGTTTGAACACTTAGATTAACATAGTATGACCTTGATACTAGGTTTTTTATTATCTGTATAAGATTTATGGTCGACTTCTGATGGATAACTGCTGTTTTGATGGAATTTTGTTCCTACTCTTCATCTATTGTTTTGAAAACTTGCGAATAGGAATAAATCCTTTGGTTTGATGGTTTGAATTGTTTCTTTTTTTTCAACTTGATATCAAAAAGCGTGGGTTTGTTTTATAGTTTTAAAAATAATAAAAGTTTCGTACTTGTTTTGGTTTGACTTTTTTGAATTGTTTTCTTTTTTAACTTATTATATCCAAAAGCATGAGTTTGTATTATAGTTTTAAAAATATTAAAAGTTTCGTACATGGTTTGGTTTAACTTTTTCAATTGTTCAGCTTTAAGTTATTATCCACAAACATGAGTTCGTATTATTTTCTTAATAATAATAGAAGTTTCGAACATATGTATAGCTACATGTTCCAAATATTAAAAAAAACATGTAGTATCTATTTCAAGTTAGAAATCTTGAATCCTGTTTTTCAAATCATGAATAAATCTCATACTAGTGGGATCGTTTTATTTGCTTATATGTGGACTTATTGTACAACTTTAACCTTTATTAACATTCATATTGACCACTATAAAGATCTGGATACTGAGTATGTTGTGTGGAGTTATATTAAGTAGACTCGTTACGAGAACTCTTCATGGCCTGGAGAGCGTCTGAATCATTATTAGTGTGTTAATGCACGTTGATGCTTCGTAAGTTCATATAAGATAATAATTTAATGAAAAAAACAAATCGATTTAACATTAATAAGCTTTAATTTGTAGACCGATCCAATGATCTTTATATGAAAAATAAGTTTGTGGTTTATGTTTAAAGTAAAACTCAACGAAACCAACAGCTACCCACTAATCTTATACGAGGGTGGGAACATATGTAAAGTTCAAGGACTGAAACTATAAAGCATCAATAGTTCAGGGGTACTATTTACCTATTTACAATTTGAATATCCAATTGGATACATTGATAATTCATTTTGTTCATCTTTGACCGGAGCTGATAGATTTGGTCATACAAGTTACCAACCGTCAATTATTCCGTCCCATGACATTTTATTAAGTTATTAATTATATTAGGACCAAATACATTATGGGTCCATGCAGCCACCAATTACTTGCCTTCATGAATCTATGCTAAAATTGTACAATCCAACTTATAATCATATAAAAAACGATGAAAGTTGGATTTAAACTTAAAATATTCATAAGAGGATTGAAACGCTTATGGCATGCCTTTAATGGTTATGTCTTGAACATTCAACTCATAATATCAGGGTTTGTGCTGGAATCCGATTGACACAAAAACGTTAGTTAAAGTAGCGATTAAAAGATGCAACTTTCGATATTTTGTAGCTTTTAGTATATATAGTATCAAATAAACCGTAGATCTTTTTAAGAATCGCACCTTCATAAATCAAATAACTTGATTAAACTTATTCCCACCTTTAAAAACGCGCTACAACCTGAAATGGTTTAGTGGTTTGAATCCCTTGGACAAAAGTTTAAAGTTCACATCGAGTCTTTCATTTATTTTCTTGATTTAACCCCTTTAGATATCATATGTTTAGTATAAGTTTTTTGCGTTTTAACTGATTTAATTTATCACTTGTTAAATAATATTAGCATTGTCTAGTGAGTTCTTAGATAACGGCATCATGGGTTTTTCGTTAACTAAATCTCAAGATGTAAACTGATACAAATGAAATAGTCTTGGGGTGTAGATTGTTAAACTTCAACAAGCATGATTTCTACCATTATTTAAATAGACTTTGTAGCAATATTTATAACATAAAAAACAAAAAATGTAGTGGGTGAGAGGCTGCCACTGTTCTTGAAGCTTACTTGTCAACTCTTATAAGATTTTTAACCCTCTCTCTATCACACATACATACACATACACACACTCATGTGAGCTTTCACATTACACATTAAGCATCACAATAACGGGGTCCCCTTCTAACACCAAGAAAAATTATGGCTATTAATGATCAAAATGATGAACACGAATGCTATGATAATAATAAGTTGGCCATTGTTCCAACCACACTCGCTACCATTGAATCCTTAACCTTCCCGCTTGTAATCGATTCGTGTTCTCGATAATTTCATGATCGTATGTTCGTGTTTAGTACATCAGATTAGCTAATTGGTGCTGTAATCTTTGTAAACACAGGTTCAAGAAGTTGTTCTTTTAGCTGATATTCGATGCAAAAATTGTCAAGATAGAGTAGCTAAAATAGTCTCCAGATTAAATGGTAAGTTTTATTATCCCCACATCTCCGTTTCAAGATTTCTTGATTCTCCGGCGACTGTAAGTTTGATCATTGTTTTGGGTTTTTTTCAAGATTTCTTGATTTTCCGGCGACATGAGTTGGGATGTAAGGTTTGATCACAATTTAGAGTCTTTTCAAGATTTCTTTATTTTCCGGCGACTTTTGTATGCTTTGACCATTGTTTCTGGTTTTTTCAAGATTTCTTGATTTTTCGGTGACATTTGTAAGTTTTGACCATTGTTTCTGGTTTTATCATGATTTCTTGATTTTCTAGCGACGTGAGTTGGTTTATAAGTTCATTCATTGTTTCCGGTGGTTTAAAAAATTTCTTGGTTTTCCGGCAACTTGTCTGCCTAGCTTTCTTGATTTTCCATTTGCCTAATTTATCCTGTTTGTATGATTGTACCCTATTAAATTTTCTCCAGATTTCTGTTGGCTCACTTAGTGGTGTTCATTTTGGTTTTTTCAAAAACCAAACCTAAAACCGAACCGGATTCAAAATGGTCGAAGCTGAAACAAAAACTAAATTTGAATTCGGCTCGGTTTTGATTCCGGTTCAAGTTCACTTAAAAATGTCAACCCGAACCCTAAATGAGTATCCCTTGGTTCGGGTTCCGGATTATTGAAGTTCATCGTTTCAGTTACTTACGCTATGTTCCCGAATTTACTTAACGAGATAAAAGAAAAGTAAACATTTTTTTTTTCTCTTCTTTTCTCTTCTCTTTTTTTTTTTCTCTTCTTTTCTTTTCTTTCTATTCCTTCAATTTCCTTCCAATTTGGAATGATTGATTTTATCCTTCATTTTTCTTTCATTTCCCTTCTTTTCACTCCTTAAGTAAAATCGAAAACACAACTTTTTTATTTCCTTCCGTTAAAAAAACTCTGGAACATAACTGTGTTTTTTTCTTCTTTACTTTCACTTTCGTTCTTTTCTTTCGTTAAGTAAACTCGGAACACAGTGTTAATGGGATGTACAAATAGTAGAATTCATGGGCTAGTATATATGAAATTATGAATACAGTAACTAGGATTAATTGAATTGGATTTTTTAAAACCAAAAACCGAATAACTAATTTGGTTCAATTGAAAACCGGACAGAAAAACAATAATGAAATTAGATATGAATTTAAAAGGTTCGATTCAGCTGCGGATTCAATCGGTTTGTAAACGAATATTAATTAATATTAATATTAATATGATCTATATTATATTTATCTTGATTAACCTACATTATATCTTCTAGAAACATGTAGCCTTGTGAATTCAGAATGCTATTGGGTCCGAAAATTCAAAAGTGGCCTAAGATTTAATTTATATTAAGTGTTATGTTTTACTTTTTAACCCTATAATGCATGTGTTATATGTAAATAACATCATATCTTAGCTCATAAATCAAGTTCTCCTATCATCTTAACCTATTACATTACTCAAAGTATAGCTGAAGCGGACTCTATGGAGATTAGCTTGATGGAAAAAAAAGTGACCCTTACATTGACCGGTAGACATCCAGAAGCAACGAAAATGCCCGAAAAAAAAACTTCAACATACAACAATCTACAAAAGTCGAGCTAACAAAATTCCTTTAGGTAGAAGGATTTTTCGCTCTTCTAGTTGATATCTTCATAAGATGGATTACGTCGTATATACAAATACAAATTGATGTAACATGAAATTTTCATGTAAATGTTTAAGTCGTCAAAAAATGTTATATAAAGATCTTGATGTAACCTTATTTATTTATGTGAATATACGGTACGGGTAGGGATAATTTTACTTTTGAGCATACACACATAATTATCATTTGGTCTGATGTATAGTATGTAAACATTAGATTATTTGTTAAATATGAAAATATCTTTTAGTTACCAATACTATCAACTTATAATTGTAACAACATATAAATAGACAATCATTTGGTAAGTTTTTCTCCTTTCTAAACTTCTATTTTATTTATCTAGTATTTGATCACAACTTAGATATTTATAATTTGAATAATCAACAACAGATAGATGTCACTTTAAATTCAAAACACACCTAACGCGTGTCGTTTACCAAAAAAAAAAAAAAAATCTGGTTTGCAAGAATGTTTGTTTTGCTTTGAACATGCCCTTCAATTCGAGATTGCAAACATGATTTAAGATGTCTTGCGCATGGCATGCCACTACATGTTAAAAGATGTGTTTTTTCTTTCCAACTATGATAACTATATGTAAGCATGCTTGCAAAACTCGCTAGGCGCTGCCAGGTCGGCTGACTAAGGAGTTGCGAGTACTCGGCCTACGTGGAGAGTACTTAGAGAGTACTCGTACATGATAAATTATAAAGAAATTAGTTTTCAAGAAATTATATATATGTCAAATATTATAAGGTTACTAATATTTATAGAAAAAATACGTAAATATCAATTATAAATTAAAAGAATACATGTTTACACACAAAAATGTTTCAAAAATTAATATCAATTTATAATATTATAGACGTAATAATTACTTTATTATCATTTTCTAAGGTATCTCCATGAAAAACAATAAAAATTCAACAAAAATGGGTGAAAAACAGCAAAAATCGATGAAAAATGGTGAAAATCCGAGTTGGGCCGAGTTTGACCGAGTAGAGCCGAGTTTGACCGATTCCGAGTAATATTGGCCGAGTTGATGAAAAGTGACTCGGCACCTTACCGAGTACCGAGTACTAGCCGAGTACTCGGCCGCCTGTGCCGAGTTTTACAACACTGTATGTAAGTATTAATTAGTTTTAAAGGTTGGCAATTGATTTATATCAGTCAAAGACTTCAAAACTTACAATTGTTCTTGAATAATTAACGTCGTCAAAAACTTTAGAAGTATCAAATAAAAAGATTATTTCACATATTGATATGCTAAATCAAACTCCTAGCTACACTAGAATACTATGAATATTTGATTCTTAATTCATATGCTTTCACTTATTGGTTATTTCACACTTAAACTATGTATGTTCTCTTATGAATGATCTTTAATACAACGGCGTCGCTGTTGGCACCCTCGCAATATAAATCAACACCCCGTAGATTTTTATAAGGTTGTATAGTGCATGTGGCGTATATGGGGTCTTATATCTCTATCTTGGGCGTATAACCCCTTTGACAATCTCCTGAATTTTTCTGTCTTTAGTGTCAAATTTTGCTATACGCATCGTCTAGGGGACGTATAGGGCTATACAGGTGTATAGAAGGTCATATACGACTATATGGGGTGTATAACCCTCTGACAGCCCTCTACATTTTCCTCCATTTTAGTGATGAGACTCTATACGTTTCGTATAACCCTATATGAGATGCATAGAGGGTGTCGATTTATAAGGATGTGTGTCTTAATATTAAAAACTTTAATACAATTTGGTCAATTTTTTAAAGGGCTAATTGGATCCTAACGGACCCCTGTACCCCCGATCATCTTCATTATTTAAGTATGAAACTTGAGACCATCATAAAAAAAAAACTCATCTTAAATGAGAAAACCCTTTGACCCACCTGAATCCCCCGTTTATTTCTTATTACAAATTAGACTTAATTTCAATACATTCATCTATTTTTATAAGATTGTAAGCTATATCACGTTAACTGATTAAACTTAGAATCACCAGTAGAATTGTGGATAGTTGTTACACATTTATTAATACGTTGCGTCTTGTCAATCAAATTCGTGTATCTCTGACTTTATCGAATTACAACTTATTAGTCCTTTCAGAAACAAACAAAACATAAATTTCCCTTTTTAACTTTGTTTACTTGTTGGCCTTTTTACTTTCTAGATGTATACTAGGAAACCAAATAAAAGATTTTAGTTTAATTATATACACACACACACACACATCATTTTAGATTTTAATAGAAAAAATTCAAAAGTTCACACAAATATACATAAAAGAGATTAAACAAACCTTTTTATAAAAATATAACCTTTTTGTTTGGATATGTTTTTATTTACTTCTAAGAAAAATGTACAGAATACACATATTATCTTCCCTTAATACGATAACATACAAAAACAATATGATGTTTTATTATCTTCCTTTGGCTCATTCATTTTTGTCGATTTGTGACTCGTTAAAGTTCTCATATACACATCCTCTCCACAACTCTTACTACTCATCTTCTTTTGACAAGGGAAATTTAAGTTTGTTTATGTAACACTTAAAAAGTGTGTTGATGTAATGATATCGAATTTTAAATAATCTTTTTTATAGTTTTGGAACCGATCGGTTTAATGGCTAAACCGCCGATGATTATATAAATAAACCCCCAAGGGTTATCCATTTCATCTCATCATCTACAACCTCCATCTAAAACCCTTCAAACCCTAGTCAATCGCCATTGCTAATCCTCAATATATTTGCAATTCATTCGATTCTATTCGATATTTTGGTATCTTCTTCTCTGATTGATTTGATCTGCTTGTTGTGTATCTAATGTGGTGTTTTCTGGTGTTGTGGCATTCATCATCGTATTGATGTTTATGGAGCATTAGTTGCAATTGGCTATCAAGAAAAATCTATTTTTAAAGATTTTTTCATTATTTTTTAAAGAAAGAATAAAGAGACTGATTTGTATACAAGTGTTGTAATAATAAACTTGCTACAATTTCAGTGATTATATTTATATTTATGATCCCTTATTTTGTGTATTGTAGACTAAAAATACTAATGAAATTAAACTTGAAAGTAGCTTATAACAACTTATATAATTCTAAAGTAAAGCGCTTGGATCACCATAAAACCTTATCTACAAAGTATTCACGATGTATGGAAGTAATAAAGAATAACCAAGACTTGTGTTTCACTATTGAAGATTTGGGATGGATCACATTATCTGTGATATGTTAACACTTTCTTCTTTGTTTTATTTATTGTACCTGCATTGATCCTTATAGGAGTCAAAGTATGTAATATTGTCTACATTAAACGTGAAGGGTACTTTTGGTTAATAATAATATCTATTGGTGTAAGTGTAACGAGTCTTATGTATGTTGTATGTTCCAACTCCTTACAAACATACTTAAGTCAATAATACTTTTTTGTCATCCCGAAACAATCTAAAAAAGTTATGGATATTGGTTGGTTTTCATATTTGTGTCACATCTGGTTTATTGTATGTATTCTCGGTCCAAAGGAACACTTTTAAACCTTGTTTAGCTTTCTAAATTAAAAGACTTAAACTTCATACACTACTCTTAAAGAGTTTTTACGACTTTTGAGCTGAAATCACATCCAGGGTACCATTCATAAAATGTAAAATACGTGAGAGATTAGCGATTTGGATAGTTGTTTTTTTGATAGAGCCTCAAGTGTCTGTACGTAAAAAAACGTTTGTACGTAAAAAGCTTCTGTAACATCTGAAGTCAATTTCAATGACGACTAAACATACAATCTGAATATATATACAAATTTTAGCAAAGTTGAAATGCTAAAATAATATCTTAATACAAACCCACGTAAGAAGTGATAGAATTAAAAATTTATATAAAGACAAGAAGGTCTTTTTTTCCAAAAAAAAATCAAATAACCTTTTATAAACAACTTAAATAATAATAATAATAATAATAATGATGATAATAATGATAATGATAATAATAATAATGATGTTGATGCTGCTTCATTTTTTTTAAATTAACATTTACGACAGAGTAAAATAACTCTGTACTTTTCCACCAAAATATTTGCATTTTATGTTTGAAATATATCATAAAATAATAGCATATTTTTGACGATGATCACTTTGTTAGTTCTAACTTCATATCAATAAAATTCGGTAATTATTATTACTAATATTTTTTTATAATCTGAAATTCAATAAACTTCTTTTATTTATATACACGTCACTATCATTTCTATAATTAAGTACTAACTAGGTTTTTAACCCATCGCGCGTTGCAGCGGCGCAGTACTTGACGTGATAAATTATAAACTACAATCGATCCAACTTATTTCTGAACTAATTTAGGTTGAAACATAAATGAGACAAAGAACAAAGATGTATAAACTACAACACATTACTAACAAACCAAAAAAAGAACAAAGAAACCAGTTATAAACATTGAACCAAGGGCAAGTGTCAGATGAGGTGGTCCTTATTATCAACAACACCGCGAAACTAATTTCGTCGGTGAACAACACATATCCAACAAAACCATCTAACCAACAACACAAAAGTGACATTCATGCATCAACTTGTTGTACAATAAGCATCACAAATGATATATTCAAGGATGGAAAACCGAAAGTGCCTATCACCCGCTTCCATCTTTATCTTCTAACACTTTGAATGGATGTCATTGCATCGAAAATTTATCATTCTCTATTCTTTTCTCATCATTAAGAAGCTTCCTTGTACAAACAGGTAAATCATTCTTAGTTTACCACTTTACCCCATTCCTTGTTATTCATTTATTCAAGTTAACTTCTACAATTACTAATATACTATCACTTTAAGAAAGTGAGGCCCACAAAAAAGAAAATGTAAACTGAAATCTCATATACTTAAAATTAAATATATATGTAAGTACGTACCTTCAATCCAATGTCATGTGTGTAACTCTTGTGAAACACTTTATGAACCTAAGAACCTTGCCATTCTCTACGTCTCCACGTACAAACTTGAATCCACAGGTTTTTACGGTTACAAAATTTAAAGTCAGATTCACCCAAGTCCGGATGAAACTATGCATACATTCTTTTCTCGTTTTAAAGTAAACCCTTTTTGAATTCGTTACCACTAACTGCTTCCCCAATATCAAATTCGTTTTTATAATTCCAGTCGAGCCACCATTATCCTACCCGCATCCCAAGAGGCAAGAACAGTACTATAATTTATTCAACTTGATCAATTTCAAAGCTATCAGGGTTTATTACATAGAGGTTAATAAATTTTGAATATAAAAGGAAGTCATCAAATACCCTAAATGTTCTTAGACGCAAAAAAAAAAAAAAAAAAAAAAAAAAACAGTAGATTTTATCTGTTAACATTTCACATAAACAAATTAGAAGAATTAAAACTCATTTTCATACCTGGAAACAGTGGCGGTGGTGATAAAATCGACATGGTTGCCGGCAAACATGTTGGTCGTGGCGAGGGTACAACCAAAGCCCCCAACAAATCGATCCCGACGGCAAACTTCAACAACGAACCGTCGATAGCCGCATTGGATTTCAACTCGTTCATCAATGCATCCAAAGCCCCCAATGAATCGATCCCCATCGGTCATCGATGTCGTATACATTTGTGTGCACATCACAATACCAGAACCCTCAGTTTGAACGTCGTTCATAACACCGGCCTCGGAGTATTACAACAAATATTGGAAGTAGCATCCCACTGCTTCCTTTAGGTCAGGGCAGACTTCTCGCAGTTTGATGATCTGAGCCATTTAGACAACTCTGGCAGTGACCCGACTCTACATCGCGGTGGCATAGACGGTGAAGTTGACTCAATCAGCACCCTCGCCCGTGGAGAGGTTGAAGAAAATGTATACTCATACCCTGAGATGAAATGAGGAATCGATAGAAGAGGTAGTGGTAGGTTGGTGCATCGTATACTTGTACCCTGATGCATTACATGTATTTAAAAAAACCTGTGGCTAAAATTGAAGAAACGCAAATCTCCCTATTCATCCCTTTCCTTTATTAATATATAGGATAATATTACCAAAAATACACTTTAAAAGAGTTTTGCAATTACCACAACGTTTATAAAATCTAACAAGAATAATTAGCGTTGTCAGATTCAAATAACTAGCTGGGGATTTCCAAATCTTTAACCTCGATAATCTCCCTTAAAATTGGGGGAAAGAGAGTAAACATTCACAATAACTTCTTTTTCTTCTTAATGCATCACATACACACACATGCTTCAATTGGTCGTCTCTTATACACATAATCAATCATTCATTTGTATGTTTCTTGACAATGTCGGAAGAGAAGAAGCTGCCATGAGAGGATCGATTACTTCACAAGAACCTGATCGAATTAGGTATTTTTGTCTGATTTACGTTTTAATTTTTAATAAGATATCTGACCTCGATGCCTCATGTCGACTGTTGGTTGTTTTGTTGAGGTTTGATCAGGACATTATAGCAAGAAGACGATTAATTGTTGATTCTGATGCCCTAATTGCTTATTCGAGGAAGCGTATGATCCATTCAAGCGTAAATTGTCTAAAAAGTTGTCTCTGGAGTTCATTCTCTTGTTTCAAGACATTGAAATTAATCATTCATCTGTATATTTCTTAACAATGTCGGAAGAGAAGAAGCTGCCATGGGAGGATCGATTACTTCAGAAGAACTTGAATCAGGTATTTTTGTTTGATTTACGTTTTATTTTTTAATAAGATATCGTTAGGGTTTGATCAGGACATTATCGCAAGAAGACGATTGTTGATTCTAATGCTGTGATGCCCCAATTGCTTATTCGAGGAAGCGTATGATCCATTCAAGCATAAATTGTCTGAAAAGTTGTCTCTGGAGTTCATTCTCTTGTTTCAAGACATTGAAATCATCGTTTAAATTAATAACTTCTTTATGCTCATGTCTATATATATTTACAGGAAACCCTAAAAGAAGAGACTGTTGTCGTTTCCATGACTGTTTATGGAAACAGAGGGGTGACTTGGAGACTCAAAACGGGTCAATTTGGGTTGTAAAACAGTCATGCTACCAGTTAGCTATGATGTTATTGGGTTGAGCCCTTCAGAAGTCACTCAAAACATACCTTAGTTTTATTTTGCGTAATGAAATTCTATTTGTTGGATGACTATAATTTTTATTATGTGCTAGTTACTCTCCAGGTAAAATACTTTTCAAGGCAGCTATGGGAATCATGTTATGGGGATTTACGTCACCATCATCCATTTCTGTATGGTATAAGTATTATATTTTTCACAGAAAGTTATGTCAAAACATACCATAGTTTAATTTTCTTACTGTTTTGTTGCAATTGTGTTTAGAACATTGGCGTATGTTCTCTTTGATCCTCAAACACCACTTGTTCTAAGTCATTTGAATTCCATCTATCAGTCTTTTTTCTATGAGAATTCTAGACATGTAAGATCAAGAAGATCCTGGTACTGGGATATAATTGATTGCTGTATGTTTTCTTTTCTTGCTTCACATTTAGCTGCTTTTTTAATTGTGGTTTTAGACAAGCAAATGGTAGTCTTCTACTTCTGCTTTAGGAATTCTCTCATGTTGTCATCTCGCAAGCTACAAAAATCTTTGTCAGTGGCTAGTGGGTGGGAGGCCATTGTGATCCTGTCATGCTTCTTAGAACCAGGCAAGACTACGAAAACAGGGGAGTATTACTATTATAATAATGTCATCAATTGTGGTCATACCTCCTCTATGCATATTTTGGTCAAAGTCGGAATTTTTTATATAATTTGATTTTTGTATTTTCAGGCTTATGTGAACACCAAAGTGGGAGTTGTTCGTGATATTCTTTTGAACGAACTTCAAAGTTATGCCGATTATGGTTGTTGCAGCAGTATACTTTTCATTGTTGAGAAGCAAAAACACTTAATAAAAATGGAGGACAACTAAAAGCTGCAACAAAAGGCATTCCAAATTTAGTAGTTCACAGAATTCTGGTTTCCTAACATCCAACTCGATATTTTTAATATTGTCTTGTTTGTGTCTGTCTTTTCACAAAACCTGAAGATGGTAGCTCGCATGATTTTATAGCGAATGAATCATTGAATATACCAAAGAAGAAGAGACTACTATAATTTCTAGGACCATTTTTGTAAGAGAGGGGAGGTTATCGAACCTGAAAACAGGTCAATCTGGGTTGTAAAACAGTCAAACAGGTCAACTCTTAAAAAAGTTGGCTAAAAAGAAAATTAGTCTTATGGTTTAGAAGTCACTCAATAAACTTTCTAATCATCAAAATATATCTTTACAAGAAACCCTAGAAGAAGAAGAGACTGCTATCGTTTCCATGACCGACTTGGAGCCTCAAAATGGGTCATACGGGTCAAAGTTCAGAAGTCACTCCCGGTAAAATACTTATCATGTTATGGGAATTTACGTTACCATCATCGAGTTCTGTATGGTATAAGTGTTTTCTTTTCATAGAAAGTTATAGCAATGGAGCATTTCAGCACTTGCACTTCATACAGCTTCAGGTAAATATTTAATAATATGCTCTAAGTTGCTTGAATTCCATCCATGAGTCTCTTTTCTATTAGAATTCCAGATATGATCAAGAAGATCCTGTTACCGTGAACCAATCATTAAGAGATCAAGATTTTTTCAGATCACTTTTCTTCTGCTCATACATGTGTACTCAATCAGTCCATGTCTATATTGTTTTATTAAGCATCGTGTTAGTATTTTTTTGCTCTTTAAAAAGAAGTATGTGCGTGTCTTTTCTAAAGGCAAGGAAAAATAGATGAGGACACTTGTGAAAGAAGATTTTGATCGTCCCAATAGAATCAATGCCATGGTAAGCTTCACTTTTTAAACGTTCTACACCAATAGCGAGGGCTATCTATTCATATGTAAAGGGGTAGTTTTGGAAGCATTATGTGGCGGCTAAATTTACAAACTTTTAGCTAAAAAAAAACTGGTCAAAGGTTGTCCTCATTTGTTTACAAACTTTTTGGTTGCTTCATAATTCGCAGCCCTTTTTTCCTTATTATTATTATTATTATTATTATTATTATTTTATTGCCATTCTAGGATATGTTTGTCTAAATCTTTTCTTACATATGCTTTATGAAAACTTTAGGTGAATCATTTGATAAATGCATCTTGTTAGTCACGTTACAAGACTAAACTCTCCCATAGGGCATTATGGTTATTTTGTTATTTTTTTAACAATTCTGCTGGATTTTTTTTATGGTTTGTGATATAATTGATTGCTGTATGTTTTCTTTTCTTGCTTCACATTTAGCTGCTTTTTTTAATTGTGGTTTTAGACAAGCAAATGGTACTCTTCTACTTCTGCTTTAGGAATTCTCTCATGTTGTCATCTCGCAAGCTACAAAAATCTTTGTCAGTGGCTAGTGGGTGGGAGGCCATTGTGATCGTGTCATGCTTCTTAGAACCTCGGCAAGACAACGAAAACAGGGGAGTATTACTTTCATAATAATGTCATCAATTGTGGTCAAACCTCCTCTATGCATATTTTGGTCAAAGTCAGAATTTTTTATATAATTTGATTTTTATATTTTCAGGCTTATATGTACACCAAAGTGGGAGTTGTTCGTGATATTCTTTTGAACGAACTTCAAAGTTATGCTGATTATGGTTGTTGCAGCAGTATACTTTTCATTGTTGAGAAGCAAAGACACTTAATAAAAATGGAGGACATCTAAAAGCTTCAACAAAGGGCATTCCAAATTTCGTAGTTCACAAAATTCTAGTTTCCTAACATCCATCTCATATTCTTAATATTGTCTTGTTTGTGTCTGTCTTTTCACAGGAACCTGAATATGTTAGCTCGCATGATCTTGTAGTGAATGAATCATTGAATATACCAAAGAAGAAGAGACTACTATAATTTCTAGGACCATTAATATCGTAGTTCACAAAATTCTAGTTTCCTAACATCCAACTCATATTCTTAATATTGTCTTGTTTGTGTCCCTTTTCACAGGAACCTGAAGATGGTAGCTCGCATGATCTTTTAGCGAATGAATCATTGAATATACCAAAGAAGAAGAGACTACTATAATTTCTAGGACCATTAATGTAAGAGAGGGGAGGTTATCGAACCTGAAAACAGGTCAATCTGGGTTGTAAAACAGTCAAACACGCCAACTCTTAAAAAAGTTGGCTAAAAAGAAAATTGGTCTTATTGTTTAGAAGTCACTCAATAAACTTTTTAATCATCTAATATATATCTTTACAGGAAACCCTAGAAGAAGAAGAGATTGCTATCGTTTCCATGACCCGCTTGGAGCCTCAAAATGGGTCATACGGGTCAAAGTTCAGAAGTCACTCCAGGTAAAATACTTATCATGTTATGGGAATTTACGTTACCATCATCCAGTTCTGTATGGTATAAGTGTTTTCTTTTCACAGAAAGTTATAGCAATGGAGCACTTCAGCACTTGCACTTCATACAGCTTCAGGTAAATATTTAATAATATGCTCTAAGTTGCTTGAATTCCATCCATGAGTCTCTTTTCTATTAGAATTCTAGATATGATCAAGAAGATCCTGTTACCATGAACCAATCATCAAGAGATCAAGGTTTTTTCAGATCCCTTTTCTTTTGCTCTTATAGGTGTACTCAATCAGTCCATGTCTATATTGTTTTATTAAGCATTGTGTTAGTATTTTTTTGCTCTTTAAAAACAAGCATGTGCGTGTCTTGTCTAAAGGCAAGGAAAAATAGATGAGGACACTTGTTAAAGAAGATTTTGATCGTCCCAATAGAATCAATGCCATGGTAAGCTTCACTTTTTAAACATTCTATACCAATAGCGAGGGCAATCTCAAATTCATATGTAAAGGGGTAGTTTTAGAAGCATTATGTGGCGGCTAAATTGACAAACTTTTAACTAAGAAGAAACTGGTCAAAGGTTGCCCTCATTTGTTTACAAACTTTTTGGTTGCTTCATAATTTGCAGCGTTTAGACAATGAGTAGTGACTTAAGTATTCTCTTGCTACTGGTAATTGGGGACAAGTGACTGCAGCGGTGACAAGTGACTACTATAATTTCTAGGACCATTAATATCATAGTTCACAAAATTCTAGTTTCCTAACATCCAACTCATATTCTTAATACTGTCTTGTTTGTGTCTGTCTTTTCACAGGAACCTGAAGATGGTAGCTCGCATGATCTTTTAGCGAATGAATCATTGAATATACCAAAGAAGAAGAGACTACTATAATTTCTAGGACCATTAATGTAAGAGAGGGGAGGTTATCGAACCTGAAAACAGGTCAATCTGGGTTGTAAAACAGTCAAACACGCCAACTCTTAAAAAAGTTGGCTAAAAAGAAAATTGGTCTTATTGTTTAGAAGTCACTCAATAAACTTTCTAATCATCTAATATATATCTTTACAGGAAACCCTAGAAGAAGAAGAGATTGCTATCGTTTCCATGACCCGCTTGGAGCCTCAAAATGGGTCATACGGGTCAAAGTTCAGAAGTCACTCCAGGTAAAATACTTATCATGTTATGGGAATTTACGTTACCATCATCCAGTTCTGTATGGTATAAGTGTTTTCTTTTCACAGAAAGTTATAGCAATGGAGCACTTCAGCACTTGCACTTCATACAGCTTCAGGTAAATATTTAATAATATGCTCTAAGTTGCTTGAATTCCATCCATGAGTCTCTTTTCTATTAGAATTCTAGATATGATCAAGAAGATCCTGTTACCATGAACCAATCATCAAGAGATCAAGGTTCTTTCAGATCCCTTTTCTTTTGCTCTTATAGGTGTACTCAATCAGTCCATCTCTATATTGTTTTATTAAGCATTGTGTTAGTATTTTTTTGCTCTTTAAAAACAAGCATGTGCGTGTCTTGTCTAAAGGCAAGGAAAAATAGATGAGGACACTTGTTAAAGAAGATTTTGATCGTCCCAATAGAATCAATGCCATGGTAAGCTTCACTTTTTAAACATTCTATGCCAATAGCGAGGGCAATCTCAAATTCATATGTAAAGGGGTAGTTTTAGAAGCATTATGTGGCGGCTAAATTGACAAACTTTTAACTAAGAAGAAACTGGTCAAAGGTTGCCCTCATTTGTTTACAAAATTTTTGGTTGCTTCATAATTTGCAGCGTTTAGACAATGAGTAGTGACTTAAGTATTCTCTTGCTACTGGTAATTGGGGACAAGTGACTGCAGCGGTGACAAGTGACTACTATAATTTCTAGGACCATTAATGTAAGAGAGGGGAGGTTATCGAACCTGAAAACAGGTCAATCTGGGTTGTAAAACAGTCAAACAGGTCAACTCTTAAAAAAGTTGGCTGAAAAGAAAATTGGTCTTATGGTTTAGAAGTCACTCAATAAACATTCTATTCATCTAAAGTATTAGTTTTTTTAAAATAAGAAGGGACTTGCTGATTAGTTTTATGTTTTAAAAAAAGTATTGTTTAGAATACATAAAATATCACTTGTGACTACTTGACCAATAGAGAACCTGCACTTCAGACAACTTCTAGTCAGCATTGCAGGGGTTTTAATCTGGATATTAAGATAATTTAACTGGAATCTGTCCTGGAGCTTCTTATCTTTGGGCTTATATTGCAATTGTGGCAATTTACTGTTTTTCCTGTGTGTAGGGCAAGGAGACACTTGTGAAAGAAGATTTTGGCCGCCCCGATATAGATAACAGCATGATCACGATCTTGTGGCAAACGGATCTATTGAATATATTGATACAGAAAAAGAAGAAACTACTATCATTTCCATAACCATGAATGGAAGTAGAGGGGTAATTTGTAGACTGAAAACAGGTCAATTTTGCATCGTAAAACAGTCATGCGGGTCAAATCTAAGCAGCGTAGCTAAAAAGTTAATGGGTCCCCTTTAGAAGTCATCCTAAAGATACCTTAGCTTTATTTTGCATACCGAAATTATATATGTCACGATGACAATAATTTGTTATTTTGTGTGTAAATCACTCTTCAGGTAATACTAATCGCAGCCATGGGAATCATGCTATGGGATTTGTGTTACCAACTTCCAAGTCTGTGTGGTATGAGTTTTATCTTTTTCACAAAAAGTTATGTCATGTGGTTATTTTCTAACTGTTTGTTGCAGTTATGTTTGTTCTAGGATACAATGGCATATGTTACTACTTGAGCAATGGAGCACTTGCACCTTAGATAGCTTCTAATTGGCGGTATAAATATTTTAATATGTATAATATGATTTTCTAAGTTATCTGAATTTCATCTATAAGTCTCCTTTTTCTTTTAGAATGCAATTGTGGTGATTTCCTGTTACATTGGAAATAATCAAGAACATCCTATTATTAGGAACCTATCATCAGGCGATTGAGGGCTTGAGGCTACTTCAGATCACTTTTCTTCCGTGCAAGCGCTTTTAATTAATTCAGCTTTTTGTATTGTTTCATAAAGCATTTTATAAAAGTTGTTTTCTTTGCTCTTTAATAATTAACATATGCATGTCTTGTCCAAAGGCAAGGAAAAGCAGATGGAGACACTTGTGAAAAAAGATTTTGGCTGTCTCAATAGAGTCAATACCATGGTAACCTTCACCATATTTACCTGCTCTATAAATATTCCTGATCAACGAGGACAATCTCAATATCCAACACATTTATGTGTAAAGGGGTTGATTGGATACCTTTTCATGTGTTTAAAAACTTTTTGTTGCTTTATTATTTGTAGTATTTAGACAATGGGAAGGCATTTAACTTCCAATGTGCAAATAAAGCAAACATGATTACTAGTGGCCTTAAATATTCTCTTGCTCTTGGGAATTGGAGGCAAACAAATGAAGCTAGGACATGGGCTAGTATTTCACAAGTGGTTCCTTATTAGTGCATCAATGCCATTCTAGTATAGTTGAATCATTTGACGTGTGCATCTACTATGTTACTTTTGAGAAGACTAAAATCTCCCAAAGGGTGTGAAGGTAAATTTATTATTTGTCATGGATTTTTATGATTTTGGGATATCATAGATTGCTATAGGTTTTCTTTTTTGTTAAGTATTTACATTCATTTAATTGGTTTTTTAATCATACTTTTATACGTTTAAACAGGAAATGGCAGAACCAAGATAGTTGCACAACTCACGATGGAAAATGATGTGTCCTACAGAAACCCTGCAGTATGGGTGAGTAAAAGATCTTGATGATGGAAAGAAAATAGATGTACCAGGTCAACCAAAAAGGTTGTATCTGATGATGTTGAGGCGAGTTCGTGTCATTTTGGATATAATCAAGAAGATTCAGTTATTATGAACAAATCATCAAGACACCTGGGTTTGTTCAGATTACTTTCTACTCTTAAAGGTGCTTAGGCAATTCATATGTCTGTATTGTTTTAGAAAACATTTTCTTAATGTTTTCTTTGGTCTTTAATAGTTAATATATGCATGCAAGGAAAAGATAAGGTCACTTCTGAATGAAGATTTTGGCTGTCCCGAAAGAGCCAACGCCAAGGTTAGCTTCACTATGTTTTCCTTCTCTATAAATATTCTAGAACAACAGAAGACAATCTTAATATATAACCCCTATATGTGTAAAGCGGTCGTTTTGGATACTTTTTCTCGTGGCTAAAATTTCAATCTTTTTTAGCTATAGAGAAACTGGTCAAAGGTTTCCCTTATGTGTTTACAAACTTTTTTGTTGTGTTAAATTTGTAATTTGTAGTGGCTTAAATACTCTCTTGCTACTAGGAATTGGGTCAGCCAGAACACAATGGCTGGTGTTTCACAAGTGGTTTCTTTGCCATTTTTTCCTTATTGTTACTTTGACGCCATTCTAGGATATGTTGGCTGTTTACATTTCTTTTCTTACATATGCTTTATGAAAACTATAGGTTGAATCATCAATATATGTATCTACCTTGTCGCATTGAAGACTAAACTCCCACATAGGACGTGAAGGTAAATTTATTACTTTTTACTAATTGTGCAGGATTTTTATGATGTGGATGATCATAGATTGCTTTATAATCTCTTTTCTTGTTGGTTTATAATCATATTTTTATATGTTTAACACTAGAGAAATTGGCAAAACCAAGACCGGTGCAGAACTCTCAATGGAAAATGATGTATCCTAAAGAAACCCTCAAGGACAGGGAAGTAAAAGATTTTTTTATACTGCTCCATATAGATATTATAAGTAACACTATTTGAACTACATACACTTGCTACTTTGCTTTCAACTATATCATTTGATGAAATTGAACTTAAGAAGAATGACAAAAGATCGGGTATATTAGACAGTAAAGCAATAGATTTTTGTTAATAAATTTGCAGTGATTTTGATCTAATTTAGTTGTTATTATAGGCTCCTAGGCTGATTAAAAACCTTTCATTGATGGTTATATAAGTCATAACTGTTGAATCATCCACAGACCATTTCGGGAAATTTTGGAAGGATTTGGTTTTGATGTAACATCATTTGGTTTTTGATATAATTTTCTCTTCCTGTGATTTTCTTTATTTTTTTTACTTTATAAACTTCTACATCTTTATTTTTTTTTACTTTATACACTTCAACAGACCCATTTCTGGAACTTTTGGAAGGATTTGGTTTTGATGTAACATCATTAAGTTTTTGAAATAAATTTCTCTTCCTATGATTGTTTTTAGTTTATACACTACTACTTCTTCTATAGGAAATCTCTCCTGCTGTAAACTCACAAGCAACAAAAATCTCTGTCCATGGTCAGTGGGTGGGAGTCAATGTGATCCCAAGATGCTGCTTAGAACCATGACATGACTACGGAGACTAGGGAGTATTAGTATTTTAATAGGTCATCAATGTTGGTCAAAGATTTGTGCTTATTTTGGTTTATATAAGTGATTTTTATCTTTTTAGGCTAATGTGAACACTGAAAGTAAAGTTGAGATTCGTAAGAGTACCCCAAACTGGAGATAAGTTACATGGAGGCAGGGCCGAAGGGAGCTGTGGGTACGACTTACACACAAGAACACATGTTGTTGATCTTTGAAGGCATCTCCCTTGATATTACGGCATAGGAGATGCTACCTACTTTACCTATTATCTGATTCTGATTTAAAATATAATGACTTGGTGGTGGTGATGTGACATTGTGACACAGTAGGATGCAACAGAAGTGTGGTTACCTGACGCATGGGTTTGAGACCATGTATAACAGTCATACGGGTTAGTGTTTTCTGGTTATGATATTCCTTGGGCCATCTTACTACCAATGTTTCATGTGGATGGGTTGGGTTCAGATTCTGACGGAGGTTTGGGGAGATGTAATGAGACTGTATTATTGCTCATGGTAACGACTGTTTGACCAGAGTGATGCGTATAGAGTTCTTGTGTGAATGTTGTGGCCTGATTACTATTGCTAAACTTAAAAAGAATTCCTTCGGGCTTCAAGAACAATCTGATATCGTTCATGTGATCTATAAGTTCCCTTTTCTTGCTGTTCTTTTTGTCTGTTTATGATAGTGGCTGCCAGTTCGATCTGTTTGCTTATGAATTGGTCGATTTGGGTTATATTTTATCTCTAACTTGAAATCAATTTATCCGACACTTACTAAAACACCGGTCAGTTAATCTGTTTTACTTGCTCGTTTTGCTATCTTTACTTTTTGGTGTTTCCGGATGTAACCCGTTATTGTTTTTAGGCTCGTATTCCATACCCATGTAAACTGCTCCCACTTTATCCATCCGCCTGTATTGTTTTTTAATGCATCTTACTATTGTTTTTGTTCTTTAATCTTGTCCAGATACCAGAGACGAATGTAAAAAAAGACGGGGACACCTGTGAAAGAATATTCTGGTCGTCCTGATAGAGCTAATACAATTGCAAGCTCATCTTTTTCAGACATAAGACGTGTAGATTATTAGATGCTATTTTCTTTCTTGCATTTGTTTTCCTAAAAACACACAAATCGTTAAAATCTAGGGAAATACTAGTTGGAGGTGGAGATCACATTGGAAAAACAACACCAATTGCTCAAGATGATGTTCAGGGTCAAGCCTCACGTTACACTCTTCGTGATCACAGCCCAGGCTTACGTCACAGTGAAACCACAACGGTTGATCAGGTATGCAAACCCCCTTCTTTTTGGGTCAACTGGGCCTGACCAGAGCTGTTTTGATCCGTTTTGATTGACATAAGTGCACCTTTAAAAGTAGGGTTTTGTAGTGTTAGTGTTGTTTCGCCTTTGTTTTACATGTTTAATATCAAACATGCATAGTCCACATTAAGTTAGCAGAAGTGCAGTTATTTAGTTCTGTTAGTTTTGGGACAACCTTGAAATTATATAGTTCTAGAAGCCTGCTAGGAGACATTAGGTACTTTATATCCACAATCTCAACTCTTTGTGATAACTGTTAAAACTGCAGTCACTTTACTCTAGTTTCTAAATCTTCCGAAGTGTGTTTTTCTTTGTCTTGGAATTAGTTGAAGTGAAGTTATTTAGTTCTGTGACAACCTTGAAGTCATTTAGTTAACTAATACTGTTAGGAGACATTAGGTACTTAAGTTCTAAATCTTCAATAGTGTGTTTTACTTTGTCTTGAAGTTACCAATGCAATGACCAACCCGGGATTCAAAAGTTTTGTGATTTTTAATATACATACTTCCAAATGATACATGTAGAATATTAAGCTTGAGTTGGTGATTGAATGCCATTTTTGTATATCTTTTCACAATATTAACATCTAAAGGTTGCGAGGAGTGAACATATATAACTTTTGTACCATCACATACTTTCTTTTTACGCAGTTGCACTAACATTTTTCTTTAGGTTTGTTGTTAGATGGGGGTGCTTTAGATTTTAGTATATATGCATCTTCAAATTCATTTCAAATTTGTGTGAATTACAACTTGTTTGCAAAGAATGTTTTAAAGGGTACGTGTGACATGCTTACGTTTTATTACCATGATATTGTGATCTAACTTTGGGCATAAAACTCTGCTCATATGAACATGAAATCATTTTTTCCTGGCCATATTGAATTTGCTCTCTTTTTAAACTAAACTGACAATATAAAAAGACTAAGAGAGTATTGTGATGTATGATTGCTGCAATGTGGTTTTTCTGTCTGTTAACTCATTTATTGCTAGATCCAAGCAAGATAAGGGACAAAACAGGAAGGTTCTAATAGTATGTATTCAATTTAAGTATTACTATATTTCTTCAATTTAGTATTTTTATATTGTTAGATAGTGTAGTTTATTAATAGATGGTACCTAAGTGTAATATCTCATCCTATAAGGATACAATTATAAACTTGGTAAATATATCGTATTATTGTATGTTAAGATATGATAATTACATAGAGTTTAAATAGAACACATAATTACACTTTGTATCCTTCTAATACTGAACTATGTAATTAGGTGTCTAGTAAGGATACAATTATATACTTGGTGGTTGTATCGTATTATCCTATGTTAAGATATGATGATTACATAGAGTTTAAATATAACAAATAACTACACTTTGTATCCTTCTAAACTGAACCATGTAATTAGGTGTCTAATAAGGATACAATTATAAACTTGGTAGTTGCATCGTATTATCCTATGTTAAGATATGATGATTACATAGAGTTTAAATAGAACACATAATTACTCTTTGTATCCTTCTAATACTAAACTATGTAATTAGGTGTCTAATAAGGATACAATTATAAACTTGGTAGTTGTATCGTATTATCCTATGTTAAGATATGATGATTACATAGAGTTTAAATAGAACAAATAACTACACATTGTATCATTCTAATACTAAACTATGTAATTAAGTGTCTAAAATTCCCTCACAAGCTAAGGCCATGGATCAACCTGTAGCTTGGACCGTAGATATGCAAATCGTTGAGACGACAATAGCTAGGTAAAGATATATGCTATTTGGTCATTTGTAGAAATGAATTGCATAGAGTTTTCCTTCAACAATCTGTTCTCTAACAAAGTGAAAGTCTACTTCAACATGTTTTGTTTGAGCTTGAAAGACATGTTTCTTTGACAACCATGTGGCGCCCAAGTTATCACTCTATAAATTTGGGACCACTGTTATACGAGCCATAAGTTCTTGAAGTAAGGCTTCAAGCCAGGTAAGTTTAGCTATCATGTTAGCTAAGGCTTTGTATTTGGATGTGGTTTCTGCTGACCATGAGATAAGACTAGAGCCAAGATAGATGGCAAATTCCCCGGTGGATCGATGGTCATCCAAACGACCAGCCCAGTCCGGGCATTTAGAGAAGAGCTGTGTAAATCAAGCATGAAGAGTAGACCCGGATGCTTGCTTGACCAGGAGACCATGTCCATAATCTAACGTACCCCGAAGATACCAAAGAATCCTTTTAACTGTAGCGCAATGGTTTTCAACCGGGGAATGCATGAATTGACATACAATGTTAACTACAAAAGTTATGTCCGGGCGAGATAAGATGACATAGTGCAGAGCACCAACGACCTGATGGTAACAAATTGGATTGTCAAATTAGTTATAAGTGTATTTTGGTCCCAAAACAATAAGGTTTTATTTTTTAGCAATTTTGGTGCTTAAACTTTGTTAAATTTACATTTTTAACACTAAGGTTTGGTATTTTGCATTTTAGTGAATTATGAGGATTTAGTTGTTTTATCATGGTTTACTATGGTCTTATGTTGATTATGACGTGCATGTTTTGCACACAATTTTTTTTCTTAATCCAATGTGTTTTTGATGAATTTGGTCCACATGTGTTCTAAAAGCTTTATATGATATTTTTATCTTCTAGTTATATGTTTTTTCTAGAAACATAAAGTTTTTGAAATGATAATCGGGCCTCACAGGAAAAAAAATTAAAACAAAAAAAAACAAGTTGAGGTTTGAATATGGTTATACTTGTTATATGTGTTTGGTTATTATATTGAGCGGATATGTGTGTGGTTATTATATCGAGGGGATGTTAAAAATATGGTGTCAATTCAATATTGCACACATATATTTGTTATAAACATTTATTTTCTTGTAATAATTTTGTTTTATCCTTTACATTATATGTTTGGGCTTGCACATGAATTTGGGCTTGGAGCTTGTGGCATGAGTTGCTGATATCTTTTTGAAGTGATCTACAAGATCTATCGCATCCAATAAAATGGGTTTTCTTTTGTTTCTTGTCATTCTCTTGGCTCGTTCTTTTGTCATTTGTCCTTCTAGAAATCCTTATATCATTTTTCCTCCGGAATAGTATTATAATTATTCAACAAAATCACAGTTTATAGCACTCTTAAGTTTAAAAGCATAGCAAGCTGCAGCCCATTTATTCAACAAAATCAAAACCTTAAATCACCATTAGAAAAGCAACGGTTGTAGCCCATTTATTTAAAGCTTGATGTTTCATGGCTTCATGCGCGTGAGTAACATGACTACATGCAGCCTAGGGCCAAATTTATGGGTTTGAGTTTTGTGTTGCCTGATTCGGCCCATCTTTTACCCACGATCATCCCTAAATCCCTACTACTGTTATGTTGATATTATTTGAATGTTATTGAGATTGATATACGGACTTTTCTATATTTATGTTGGTTGTTCTTGATTGTAAAATCCCTTGTTTTTTTTTTGTCGTCTACATGTATTTCTTATTTAGAACCTACAAGTTCTTTATTCGAGTGTAGGTGTATTTTTTGGTTTTAAAATTTGGTTAATTAGTTATGGTTGATTAGAAAACTTACGAATCAATTTAACCATGACCGGTTCAAGTTTGGTTCGAGTTTTTGGGTTTTTTAAGTTCACGAATTGCTAACTACTATGCTTTGGAATATCCTCTAGCACTTTATGCGTATTTTATGAGTGTTTTAAATTTAAAGACGAAACGGATAAAAACAAATTACTTCAGAGGTCGAAAGTCATAAACTATATATATTTATTCCATAAGACCTTCAAAATTAAATCATTTATATACTAAACTGTTATTATAATTATTTAAACTAGAGTTTAAACCTGTGTGTTGCTGTGGGGTTTTAGATAAGTTTTTTTGTTCTTACGATCAAGCTGCACGATACGGTATTTACATGGTGGTTGTAGTTTTACAAAAGAGAGGGTTGATGGCAAGTTCGTGTTAACTAACAGTTATACAAGAGAAATTGTAGTTTTCTTAAAGGATTATAATAGACAGGGTTGATGGTACTTCGCATGGTAGCTTGCCGGTACAAAAGGTGTTCCTGTAGTCTTTGCTTCTTCGTGGGCTTTTTGCTTCGATGGTGGTTTTTCATCTAGCATTATAGCTAAACATTGTTATTTTCTCATCCTTATTCCTCAATATAATGACTATAGAATGTATATATGGTGAAATAATACAAATAATCGTATGAGTAAGTAATCTAAACCATACCTTTGACTATATGGAGAAGGGGCTCTTGGAGTAGATTTTTAAGTCATTCCAATATTAACTTTGGGACCTTTCAGCTCATAGTCTGATAAAAAATAATAATTGATATTAGTTGTAACAACGAGATGCAATGATCTTATTGATATTGTGTAATTGTTTCATATTAGTTGTTTTTTGTTTGGGTTGGAGTTTTGATTCGTATGTTAAGCCATATGATATTATTTTACCATAGGCTTATAACAAATGCATCATATAATGTTTTACTATTCTCTTTTATCCTAAGACACCCTTACGAGGTCTATGAATTTATTATGGAACCAACTAGCCAAGGCTAACATTTTGGTAGATTTCGAAAGTGTTATGTTAACACTTTTGAGGTCTTGGTTATTGATTAACAACCTAACCTATGTATGTGTATTCATATGGATTCGATAAACGTGGGACTGATGTTCGGGAAGTACCATTATGGAAGTCATGTGAGTAAGGCTCGATATGCTTTGTGTTAAAGAACAAGCATTCATGTTATATTTAATGTCTTGTAAATTTTTTTGTTATAAAAAGTGTTTTGTAAATTGTAATAATTATAAATTGAAACCTTTTATTACTTTTGATATGTTTGTTTGAGAAAAAAATAATTTGGGATCATGCATAAGTATAAAGTATGTATATAAAATGGACTTTGAAAATAAAGGTACCACAGGTACTTTTCATACATATTAGAAGGGAATATTTGCACCTTGTTTTACGTATAATCGTTCGTGAGAAATGCTAAGATTTTAACCCAATGAAACATTAAATCCCAATGAAACCTCGACGGTTAAATCTTACAAAGGAGATGTAATTATTTACCTTCAACCTTCTCTTGTAAAATACACATTACTCAAATCTTATGAAATTTTATCACATGCATTTAAAATTGGGTTTGTAACTTACGATCAAATAGTCTTAAAAAGTGTGTTGATGTAATGATATCAAATTTTAAAGAATCTTTTTTATAGTTTTGGAGCCGATCGGTTTAATTGCTAAACCGCCGATGATTATATAAATAAACCCCCACGGGATGTCCATTTCATTTCGCCATCTACAACCTCCATCTAAAACCCTTCAAACCCTAGTCAATCACCATTGCTAATCCTCAATACATTTTCAATTCATTCGATTCTATTCAATATTTAGGTATCTTCAATCTTCTTCGATTGATTTGATCTGCTTGTTGTGTATCTAAGGTGGTGTTTTCTGGTGTTGTGGCATTCATCATCATCGTGATGTTTATGCAGCGTTAGTTGCTATTGGTTATCAAGAAAAATCTATTTTTAAAGATTTTTTCATTATTTTTAAAGTAGGAGTTAAGAGACTGATTTGTATACAAGTGTTGTAATAATAAACTTGCTACAATTTCATTGATTATATTTAGATTTATGATCCCTTATTATGTGTATTGTAGACTAAAAATACTAATGAAATTAAACTTGAAAGTTGCTTATAACAACTTATATGATTCTAAAGTAAAGCGCTTGGATCACCATAAAACCTTATCTACACAGTATTCACAATGTGTGGAAGTAATAAAGAATAACCAAGACTTGTGTTTCACTGTTGAAGATTTGGGATGGATTACATTATCGGTGATATGTTAACACTTTCTTCTTTGTTTAATTTATTGTACGTGCATTGATCCTTATAGGAGTCAACGTATGAAATATTGTCTACATTAAACGTGAAGGGTACTTTTGGGTGATAATTATATGTTGTGGTGTAAGTGTAACGAGTCTCATGTATGTTGTATGTTCCAACTCCTTACAAGCATACTTAAGTCAATAATACTTTTCTGTCATCCCAAAACAATCTAAAAAAGTTATAAAATTCCCCACATGATAACTAATATGTGAAATGTCATTTAAAGTTAATATACGCATATTATATCCCACACTGTGTGAATGAGCGCGCTAGCTCTAATCGGGAAGCAATGGAACCTCTCCCTCTCTGTCTCTTTAAAGCTTTTATCACCGGATATTGGTTGGTTTTCATATTTTTGTCACATCTGGTTTATCGTATATATTCTCGGTCCAAATGAACACTTTCAAACCTTGTTTAGCTTTCTAAATTAAAAGATTTAAACTTCATACACTACTCTTAAAGAGTATTTACGACTTTTGAGCTGAAATCACATCCTGAAGCAACAGGGTACCATTCATAAAATGTAAAATATGTGAGAGATTAACGATTTTGATAGTTGTTTTTTTGATAGATCCTCAAGTGTTTGTATGTAAAAACCATGTGTAACATCCAAAGTCTATTTCAATAACGACTAACCTACAATCTAAATATATATATACAAATTTTAGCAAAGTTGAAATGCTAAAATAATATCTTAATTCAAACCCACATAAGCAGTGATAGAATTAAAAATTTATATAAACATAAGAAGGTCTTTTTTTCCAAAAAAAAAAAAAAAAAAATGAAATAACCTTTTATAAACAACTTTTAAATAACAAAAGTAAAAGTAATAGTAATAGTAATAGTAATAGTAATAGTAATAATAATAATAATAATAATAATAATGATCATAATAATGATAATAATAATAATGATGTTGATGCTGCTGAATTTAATCTCATTTTTTTAAATTAACATTTACGGCTAGAGTAAAATAACTCTATACTTTTCAACCAAAATATTTGCATTTTATGTTTGAAATATATCATAAAATAATAGCATATTTTTGAAGGTGATCACTTTGTTAGTTATAATTTCGTATCAACAAAAGTCGGTAATTATTATTACTAATATTATTTTATAATCTGAAATTAAATAAACTTCTTTTTTATTTATGTACATGTCACTATCATTTCTATAATTAATTACTAATATTACCAAAAATACGCTTTAAAAGAGTTTTGCAATTACCACAACGGTTGTAAAATCTAACAAAAATAATTAGTATTGTCAGAAACAAATAACAATCATGATTTTCAAAATCTTTAACCCCGAGATTCTCAATAATCTCCCTTAAAATTGGGGGAAAGAGAGTAAACATTCACAACAACTTCTTTTTCTTCTTAATTCATCACACACACACACATGCTTCAATTGGTCGTCTCTTATACACATAATCATTCATTTGTATGTTTCTTGACAATGTCAGAAGAGAAGAAGCTGCCATGAGAGGATCGATTGCTTCACAAGAACCTGATCGAAGAGAAGAGGCTGCCTCAAATATAGCTAGGGTTTGACCTCGATGCCTCATGCCGACTGTTGGTTGTTTTGTTGAGGTTTGATCAGGACATTATCGCAAGAAGACGATTAATTGTTGATTCTGATGCCCTAATTGCTTATTCGAGGAAGCGTATGATCCATTCAAGCGTAAATTGTCTAAAAAGTTGTCTCTGGAGTTCATTCTCTTGTTTCAAGGCATTGAAATCAATCATTCATCTGTTTATTTCTTAACAATGTCGGAAGAGAAGAAGCTGCCATAGGAGGACCGATTACTTCAGAAGAACTTGAATCAGGTATTTTTGTTTGATTTACGTGTTATTTTTTAATAAGATATCGCTAGGGTTTGACCTCGATGCGTATAATACATGTCGACTGTTGCTTGTTTTGTTGAGGTTTGATCAGGACATTATTGCTAGAAGACGATTGATGATATATAACCCATATATGTGTAAAGCGGTTGTTTAGGATACTTTTTCTCGTGGCTAAAATTTCAATCTTTTTTAGCTATAGAGAAACTGGTCAAAGGCCTTAAATACTCTCTTGCTACTAGGAATTGGGTCAGCCAGAACAATGGCTGGTGTTTCACAAGAGGTTTCTTTAACATTTTTTCCTTATTGTTACATTGATGCCATTCTAGGATATGTTGGATGTTTACATTTCTTTTCTTTCATATGCTTTATGAAAACTATAGGTTGAATCATTAACATATGCATCTACCTTGTCGCATTGAAGACTAAACTCCCGCATAGGACGTGAAGGTAAATTTATTACTTTCACTAATTGTGCGGGATTTTTATGATGTGGATGATCATAGATTGCTGTATAATCTCTTTTCTTGTTGGTTTATAATCATATTTTTATATGTTTAACACTAGAGAAATTGGCAAAACCAAGACAGGTGTAGAACACTCAAACAGGTCAACTCTTAAAAAGTTGGCTAAAAAGAAAATTGGTCTTATGGTTTAGAAGTCACTCAATAAACTTTCAAATCATCTAATATACTAGTTTTTTTGAAATAAGAAGAGACTTGCTTATTAGTTTTATGTTTTAAAAAAAGTATTGTTTAGAATACATCAAAAACCACTTGTGACTACTTGACCAATATAGAACCTGCTCTTCAGATAACTTCCAGTCGGCATTGCAGGGGTTTTAATCTGTATATTAAGATGTATTAACTTATCTTTGGGCTTAGATTGCAATTGTGGCAATTTCCTGTTTTTCCAGTGTGTAGGAAAAGAAGGAGACACTTGTGAAAGAAGATTTTGCCCGCCCCGATATAGTTAACAGCATGATCATGATCTTGTGGCAAACGGATCCTTTGAATATATTGATACAGAAGAAAAGACTACTATCTTTTCCATAACCATGAATAGAAGTAGAGGGGTAATTTATAACCATGAATGGTTGTTTAAATTTCTTTCCTTACATATGCTCTATGAAATCTATATGTTGAATCGTTTGACATGTGCATCTACTGTGTTACTTTTGAGAAGATTAAATTCTCCCAAAGGGTGTGAAGGTAAATTTATTAATTGTCATGGATTCTTATGATTTTGGGATATCATAGATTGCTACAGGTTTTCTTTTTTGTTAAGTATTTACCTTCATTTAATTTGTTTTTTAATCATACTTTTATACGTTTAAACAGGAAATGGCAGAACCAAGATAGTTGCACAACTCATGATGGAAAATGACGTGTCCTACAGAAACCCTGAAGGACGGGTGAGTAAAAGATATTGATGATGGAAAGAAAATAGATATACCATGTCAACCAAAAGGGTTGAATTTGATGATGTTGAGGGACTTCCTGTCATTTTGGATATAGTCAAGAAGATCATTCAGTTATTATGAACCAATTATCAAGACACCTGGGTTTGTTCAGATTACTTTCTGCTCTTAAAGGTGCTTTAGTCAATTTATATGTCTCTATTGTTTTATAAAACAATTTGTCAATGTTTTATTTGGTCTTTAATAGTTAATATATGCATGCGAGGACAAGATGGGGACACTTCTGATTGAAGATTTTGGCCGTCCCGAAAGAGCCAATACCAAGGTTAGCTTCACTATATTTTCCTTATCCATAAATATTCTAGAACAACAGAAGACAATCTTAATATATAACCCATATATGTGTAAAGCGGTCGTTTTGGATACATTTTCTCGGGGCTAAAATTTCAATCTTTTTTAGCTATACAGAAACTGGTCAAAGGCCTTAAATACTCTCTTGCTACTAGGAATTGGGTCAGCCAGAATAATGGTTGGTGTTTCCCAAGTGGTTTCTTTGCTATTTTTTCCTTATTGTTACATTGATGCCATTCTAGGATATGCTGGCTGTTTACATTTCTTTTCTTACATATGCTTTATGCAAACTATAGGTAGAATCATTAACATATGCATCTACCTTGTCGCATTGAAGACTAAACTTTCGCATAGGACGTGAAGGTAAATTTTTTACCTTTACTAATTGTGTAGTGATGTGGATGATCATAGATTGTTGTATAATCTCTTTTCTTGTTGGTTTATAATCATGTTTTTATATGTTTAACACTAGAGAAATTGGCAAAACCAAGACTGGTGCAGAACTCTTAATGGAAAATAATGTATCCTGAAAAAACCCTCAAGGACAGGGAAGTAAAAGATCTTTTATACTTCTGCATATAGATATTTTAAGTAACACTATTTGAAATACACACACTTTCTACTTTGCTTTCAACTATATCCTTTGATGAAATTGAACTTAAAAAGAATGACAAAAGATCGGGTAAATTAGACAGTAAAGCAAATGATGATACTGTCTAACTTAAACTTATTTTCTTTAATTAGCATTTATGTCACAGTATAAATACTCTGACTTATCCAACAAAATATTTGCATTTTATGTTTGAATTATATTATAAAATAATAACATATTTTTTAAAGTGGTCACTTTAGTAGTTATAATTTCATTCAACAAAATTCAGTAATTACTATTATTAATTTTATTTTATAATCTGGAATTAAATAAACTTCTTTTATTTATATACACGTCATTATCATTTCTATAATTATTACTAAAATTACCAAAAGTACGATTTAAAAGAGTTTTGCAATTCCCACAACGTTTATAAAATCTAACAAGAATAATTAGCGTTGTCAGAATCAAATAATTAGCTGGGGATTTCCAAATCTTTAACCTCGATAATCTCCCTTAAAATTGGGGGAAAGAGAGTAAACATTCACAACAACTTCTTTTTCTTCTTAATTCATCACACACACACATATGCTTCAATCGGTCGTCTCTTATACACATAATCATTCATTTGTATGTTTCTTGACAATGTCGGAAGAGAAGAAGCTGCCATGAGAGGATCGATTGCTTCACAAGAACCTGATCGAAGAGAAGAAGCTGCCTCGAATATAGCTAGGGTTTGACCTCGATGCCTCATGCCGACTGTTGGTTGTTTTGTTGAGGTTTGATCAGGACATTATCGCAAGAAGACGATTAATTGTTGATTCTGATGCCCTAATTGCTTATTCGAGGAAGCGTATGATCCATTCAAGCGTAAATTGTCTAAAAAGTTGTCTCTGGAGTTCATTCTCTTGTTTCAAGACATTGAAATCAATCATTCATCTGTTTATTTCTTAATAATGTCGGAAGAGAAGAAGCTGCCATGGGAGGATCGATTACTTCAGAAGAACTTGAATTAGGTATTTTTGTTTGATTTACGTTTTATTTTTTAATAAGATATAGCTAGGGTTTGACCTCGATGCCTCATGTCGACTGTTGCTTGTTTTGTTTAGGTTTGATCAGGACAAGAAGACGATTAATTGTTGATTCTGATGCTGTGATGCCCTAATTGCTTATTCGAGGAAGCGTATGATTCATTCAAGTGTAACTTGTCTAAAAAGTTGTCTGTGGAGTTCATTTTGTTGTTTCAAGACATTGAAGTCATCGTTTAAATTAATAACTTCTTTTTGCTCGTGTCTATATATATTAGGAAACCCTAGAAGAAGAAGAGACTGCTATCGTTTCCATGACTGTTTATGGAAACATAGGGGTGACTTGGAGCCTCAAAACGGGTCATATGGGTCAAAGTTCAGAAGGCACTCCAGGTAAATTACTCTCCAGGTAAAATGCTTATCAAGGCAGCCATGGGAATCATGTTATGGGGATTTACGTTACCATCATCCAATTCTGTATGGTATAAGTGTTTAGACAATGAGTAGGCATTAAATCTGCAATTAAACCAACTACGATTACCAGTGACCTTCTTGCTACTTGGAATTGGGGACATGTGACTGCAGCTGTGACAGGGGCTGGTCTTTTGCAAGTAGTTCTTCTGCCCTTTTTCCTTATTATTATTATTATTTTATTGCCATTCTAGGATATGTTTGTCTTAATCTTTTCTTACATATGTTTGATTTACGTTTTATTTTTTAATAAAATATCACGAGGGTTTGACCTCGATGCCTCATGTCGACTGTTGATTGTTTTATTGAGGTTTGATCATGACATTATTGCAAGAAGACGATTAATTGTTGATTCTGATGCTGTGACGCCCTAATTGCTTATTTGAGGAGGCGTATGATTCATTCAAGTGTAACTTGTCTAAAAAGTTGTCTTTGGAGTTCATTTTGTTGTTTCAAGACATTGAAATCATCGTTTAATTAAAAACTTCTTTTTGCTCGTGTCTATATATTCACAGGAAACCCTAGAAGAAGAAGAGACTGATATGGTTTCCATGACCGTTAAAGGAAACAGAGGGGTGATTTGGAGCCTCAAAACAGGTCAATTTGGGTTGAAAACAGTCATACAGGTCGAATTTTAAACAATTAGCTAAGAAGTTATTGGGTTGAACCCTTCAGAAGTCACTCAAAACATACTTTAGTTTTATTTTGCATAATGAAATTCTATTGTTGAATGACTATAATTTGTTATTATATGTGTCGGTTACTCTCCAGGTAAAATACTTTTCGAGGCAGCTATGGGAATCATGTTATGGGGATTTACGTCACCATCATCCAATTCTGCTTTAGGAATTATCTCATGTTGTCATCTCGCAAGCTACAAAAATCTTTGTCGGTGGCTAGTGGGTGGTAGGCCATTGTGATCCTGTCATGCTTCTTAGAACCAAGACAAGACTACAAAAACAGGGGAGTATTACTATTATAATAATGTCATCAATTGTGGTCAAACCTCCTCTATGCATATTTTGGTCAAAGTCAGAATTTTTTATATAATTTGATTTTTATATTTTCAGGCTTATGTGATCACCAAAGTGGGAGTTGTTCGTGATATTCTTTTGAACGAACTTCAAAGTTATGTTGATTATGGTTTTTGCAACAGTATGCTTTTCATTGTTGAGAAGCAAAGACACTTAATAAAAAAGGAGAACAACTAAAAGCTGCAACAAAGGGCATTCCAAATTTCGTAGTTCACAAAATTCTAGTTTCCTAACATCTAACTCGATATATTTAATATTGTCTTGTTTGTGTCTATCTTTTCACAGGAAGCTAAAGGTGGTAGCTCGCATGATCTTGTAGCGAATGAATCATTGAATATACCAAAGAAGAAGAGACAAGTAGGACCATTAATGTAAGAGAGGGGAGGTTATCGTCAATCTGGGTTGTAAAACAAACAGGTCAACTCTTAAAAAAGTTGGCTAAAAAGAAAATTAGTCTTATGGTTTAGAAGTCACTCAATAAACTTTCTAATCATCTAATATATATCTTTACAAGAAACCTAAGAAGAAGAAGAGACTGCTATCGTTTCCATGACTGACTTGGAGCCTCAAAATGGGTCTAGGTAAAATACTTATCATGTTATGGGAATTTACGTTAACATCATCCAATTCTGTATGGTATGAATGTTTTCTTTTCATAGAAAGTTATAGCAATGGAGCATTTCAGCACTTGCATTTCATACAGCTTCAGGTAAATATTTAATAATATGCTCCAAGTTGCTTGAATTCCATCCACGAGTCTCTTTTCTATTAGAATTCTAGATATGATCAAGGAGATCCTATGAACCAATCATCAAGAGATCAAGGTTTTTTCAGATCACTTTTCTTTTACTCTTACTTACAGGTGTACTCAATCAGTCCATGTCTATATTGTTTTATTAAGCATCGTGTTAGTATTTTTTTGCTCTTTAAAAACAAGTATGTGCGTGTCTTGTCTAAACGCAAGGAAAAATAGATGAGGACACTTGTGAAAGAAGATTTTGATCGTCCCAATAGAATCAATGCCATGGTAAGCTTCACTTTATAAACATTCTATACCAATAGCGAGGGCAATCTCAAATTCATAAGTAAAGGGGTAGTTTTGGAAGCATTATGTAGCGGCTAAATTTACAAACTTTTAGCTAAAAAGAAACTGGTCAAAGGTTGCCCTCATTTGCTTACAAACTTTTTGGTTGCTTCATAATTTGCAGCGTTTAGACAATGAGTAGTGACTTAAGTTTTCTCTTGCTACTCGTAATTGGGGACAAGTGACTGCAGCTATGACTAGTGGTTAGTATGTCCTTTTTTCCTCATTATTATTATTATTTTATTACCATTCTAGGATATGTTTGTCTAAATCTTTTCTTACATATGCTTTATGAAAACTTTAGGTGAATCATTTGATAAATACATCTTGTTTGCCACGATATAAGACTAAACTCTCCCATAGGGCATTATGGTTAATTTGTTTTTTTTAAACAATTCTGCTAGATTTTTTTATGGTTTGTGATATAATTGATTGCTGTATGTTTTCTTTTCTTGCTTCACATTTAGCTGTTTTTTTAATTGTGGTTTTAGACAAGCAAATGGTACTCCTCTACTTCTAGTTTAGGAATTCTCTCATGTTGTCATCTCGCAAGCTACAAAAATCTTTGTCAGTAACTAGTGGGTGGGAGCCCATTGTGATCCTGACATGCTTCTTAGAACCAAGACAAGACTACGAAAACAGGGAGTATTACTATAATAATAATGTCATCAATTGTGGTCAAACCTCCTCTATGCATATTTTGGTCAAAGTCAGAATTTTTTATATAATTTGATTTTTATATTTTCAGGCTTATGTGATCACCAAAGTGGGAGTTGTTCGGATATTCTTTTGAACGAACTTCAAAGTTATGTTGATTATGGTTTTTGCAGCAGTATGCTTTTCATTGTTGAGAAGCAAAGACACTTAATAAAAAAGGAGAACAACTAAAAGCTGCAACAAAGGGCATTCCAAATTTCGTAGTTCACAAAATTCTAGTTTCCTAACATCTAACTCCATATTCTTAATATTGTCTTGTTTGTGTCTATCTTTTCACAGGAACCTGAAGGTGGTAGCTCGCATGATCTTGTAGCGAATGAATCATTGAATATACCAAAGAAGAAGAGACTAGTAGGACCATTAATGTAAGAGAGGGGAGGTTATCGTCAATCTGGGTTGAAAAACAGTCAAACAGGTCAACTTTTAAAAACGTTGGCTAAAAAGAAAATTAGTCTTATGGTTTAGAAGTCACTCAATAAACTTTCTAATCATCTAATATATATCTTTACAGGAAACCCTAGAAGAAGAAGAGACTGCTATCGTTTTCATGACTGACTTGGAGCCTCAAAATGAGTCTAGGTAAAATACTTATCATGTTATGGGAATTTACGTTACCATCATCCAATTCTGTATGGTATAAATGTTTTTTTTTCACAGAAAGTTATAGCAATGGAGCATTTCAGCACTTGCATTTCATACAGCTTCAGGTAAATATTTAATAATATGCTCCAAGCTGCTTGAATTCCATCCATGAGTCTCTTTTTCTATTAGAATTCTAGATATGATCAAGGAGATCCTGTTACTGTGAACCAATCATCAAGAGATCAAGGTTTTTTCAGATCACTTTTCTTCTGCTCTTACAGGTGTACTCAATCAGTCCATGTCTATATTGTTTTATTAAGCATCGTGTTAGTATTTTTTTTGCTCTTTAAAAACAAGTATGTGCGTGTCTTGTCTAAACGCAAGGAAAAATAGATGAGGACACTTGTGAAAGAAGATTTTGATCGTCCCAATAGAATCAATGCCATGGTAAGCTTCACTTTATAAACATTCTATACCAATAGCGAGGGCAATCTCAAATTCATAAGTAAAGGGGTAGTTTTGGAAGCATTACGTAGCGGCTAAATTTACAAACTTTTAGCTAAAAAGAAATTGGTCAAAGGTTGCTCTCATTTGTTTTCAAACTTTTTGGTTGCTTCATAATTTGCAGCGTTTAGACAATGAGTAGTGACTTAAGTTTTCTCTTGCTACTCGTAATTGGGGACAAGTGACTGCAGCTGTGACTGGTGGTTCGTATGCCCTTTTTTCCTCATTATTATTATTATTTTATTGCCATTCTAGGATATGTTTGTCTAAATCTTTTCTTACATATGCTTTATGAAAACTTTAGGTTAATCATTTGATAAATGCATCTTGTTTGTCACGTTATAAGACTAAACTCTCCCATAGGGCATTATGATTAATTTGTTTTTTTTAACAATTCTGCTAGATTTTTTTATGGTTTGTGATATAATTGATTGCTGTATGTTTTCTTTTCTTGCTTCACATTTAGCTGCTTTTTTAATTGTGGTTTTAGACAAGCAAATGGTACTCTTCTACTTCTGCTTTAGGAATTCTCTCATGTTGTCATCTCGCAAGCTACAAAAATCTGTCAGTGGCTAGTGGGTGGGAGGCCATGTCGTGTGGTTATTTTCTAACTGTTTTGTTGCAAATATGTTTGTTCTAGGATACATTGGCATATGTTACTACTTGAGCAATGGAGCATTTGCACTTCAGACAGCTTCCAGTTGTCACTGTAAATATTTTAATGTGATTAATAGATGTTCGAAGTTATTTGAATTCCGTCCATGAGTCTCTTTTTCTATTAGAATGCAATTGTGGTGATTTCCTGTTATTCCGGATTTAATCAAGAAGTTCCTGTTATTATGAACCAATCATCAAGGGATCGAGGTTACTTCAAATCACTTCTCTTCCACTTTTGCAAGTGCTCTCAGTCAGCCCATGTTTCCTTATTGTTTTAAAAAATATTTTATTATTGTTTTTGCTCTTTAATAATTAACATCGCATGTCTTGTCCGCAGGCAAGGAAAAGCAGATGGGGACGCTTGTGAAATAAGATTTTGGTTGTCCCAATAGAGCCAATACCTGCTCTATAAATATTTTAGACCAACAGGGGACAATCTCAATATATATTCAACACATTTGTGTAACGGGTTAATTTGGATACATTTGCATGTGTTTACAAACTTTTTTGTTGCTTTATTATTTGTAATATGTAGACAATGGGAAGGCGTTTAACCTTAAATATTCTCTTGGTCCTGGGAATTGGGTGCAAGCAAATGCAGCTGGGATAGTGTTTCATAAGTGGTTCTTGTACCCTCTTTTACTTAATTACCAGTACATCAATGCCGTTCTAGTATATGTTGGTTCTTTAAATTTCGTTCTTTACATATGCTTTATGAAATCCATATGTTGAATCGTTTGACATGCGCATCTACTTTATTACTTTTGAGAAGACTATCTCTCCCATAGGGCATGAGGGTAAATTTATTATTTTTATCATTGTCCTGGATTTTTATGATTTTGAGATATATATCATAGATTGCTATAGGTTTTCTTTTTAGTTTTATATTTACCATTATTTAACTGGTTTCTAAATTGCATTTTTATACATTTAAACAGGAAATGGCGAAAACAAGATAGTTGCATAACTCACGATGGAAAATGACGTGTTCAGCAGAAACCTTGAAGGATGGGTGAGTAAAAGATCTTGATGGAAAGAAAATAGATATGCTAGGTCAAACCAAAAAGGTTGAACCTGAGGACATCGGGGCGACTTCCTGTTATTCTGGATAGGTTTGTTCAGATCACTTTTTGCTTTCAAAGGTGCTTTAGTCAATTCACATGTCTGAATTGTTTTATAAAACATTTTGTTAATTTTTTTGCTCTTTAATTATTAATACATACATGCAAGGAAAGGAAGATGGGGACACATCAGAATGAAGATTTTGGCCGTCCCGAAAGAGCCAATACCATGGTAAGCTTCACTATATTTTCCTGATCTATAAACGTTGTAGAACAACAGAAGACAATATCAATATATAACATGTTTTTGTGTAAAGCGGTCATTTTGGAAGCTTTTTCTAGTGGCTAAAAGTATAATTGTTTTTAGCTATAGAGAAACTGGTCAAAGGTTGCCCCCATGTATTTACAAACTTTTTTGTTGCTTTTAAATTTGCAATTTGTAGACTTTTGGAAGGCATTTAATCTGCAACTTGCATTCGAAGAAAACACGAATACCATTGGTCTTAAATGCTCTCTTGCCACTGGGAATTGGGGCAAGCCATCACAGCTAGAACAATAGCTGGTGTTTCATAAGCGGTTTCTTTGCCATTTTTTTCTTATTGTTACATTGATGCCATTCTAGGATATGTTGGCTGTTTAAATTTCTTTTCTTACTAACATATGCTTCATGAAAACTATAGGCTGAATTGTTGACATATGCATCTACTTTGTCGCATTGAAGACTAACATGATTACCAGTGGTCTTAAATGCTCTCTTGCCACTGGGAATTGGGGCAAGCTAAAGCAGCTAGAACAATAAGTGTTTCATTAGCGGTTTCGTTGCCATTTTTTCCTTATTGTTACATTGATGCCATTCTAGGATATGTTGGCTGTGTAAGTTTCTTTTCTTACAAACCTGTGCTTTTTGAAAACTATAGGTTGAATAGTTGAAATATGCATCTACTTGGTCGTATTGAAGACTAAACTCTTCCATAGGGTGTGAACCTAACATGATTACACCACTTGTTTCTACTCAAGTAATGGAGCACTTGCACTTCATACTGCTTCAGGTAAATATTTAAAAATATGCTCTAAGTTACTTGAATTCCATCCATGAGTCTCTTTTTTATTTGAATTCTAGATATGATCAAGAAGATCCTGGTACTGTGAACCAATCATCAAAAGATCAAGGTTTTTTCAGATCACTTTTCCTTTTTGGGGGGGGGGGGGTGGGGGTTATCGAACCTGAAAGTAGGTCAATCTTGGTTGTAAAACAGTCAAACAGGTCAACTCTTAAAAAAGTTGGCTAAAAAGAAAATTGGTCTTATGGTTTAGAAGTCACTCAATAAACATTCTAATCATCTAAGGTATTAGTTTTTTTTTTAAATAAGAAGGGACTTGCTGATTAGTTTTATGTTTTAAAAAAAGTATTGTTTAGAATACATAAAATACCACTTGTGACTACTTGACCGATGGAGAAGCTGCACTTCAGACAACTTCTAGTGAGCATTGCAGGGGTTTTAATCTGTATATTAAGATGTATTAATTTAACTGGAATCTGTCCTGGAGCTTCTTATCTTTGGGCTTATATTGCAATTATGGCAATTTACTGTTTTTCCTGTGTGTAGGGAAAGGAGACACTTGTGAAAGAAGATTTTGGCCGCCCCGATATAGATAACAGCATAGCTAAAAAGTTAAGTATTTACATTCATTTAATAGGTTTTTTAATCATACTTTTATACGTTTAAACTGCAAATGTCAGAACCAAGATAGTTGCACAACTCACGATGGAAAATTACATGTCCTATAGAAACCCCGCAGGACGGGTGAGTAAAAGATCTTGATGATGAAAAGAAAATAGATGTACCAGGTCAACCAAAAAGGTTGAATCTGATGATGTTGAGGCGAGTTCCTGTCATTTTTTATATAATCAAGAAGATTAAGTTATTATGAACCAATCATCAAGACACCTGGGTTTGTTCAGATTACTTTCTACTCTTAAAGGTGCTTTAGTCAATTCATATGTCCGTATTGTTTTAGAAAACATTTTCTTAATGTTTTCTTTGGTCTTTAATAGTTAATATATGCATGCAAGGAAAAGATAGGGTCACTTCTAAATGAAGATTTTTGCCGTCCCGAAAGAGCCAATACCAAAGTTAGCTTCACTATGTTTTCCTTATCTATAAATATTCTAGAAAAGAAGACAATTTTAATATATAACCCCTATATGTGTAAAGCGGTCGTTTTGGATACTTATTCTCGTGGCTAAAATTTCAATCTTTTTTAGCTATAGAGAAACTGGTCAAAGGTTACCCTCATGTGTTTACAAACTTTTTTGTTGTGTTAAATTTGTAATTTGTAGTGATTAAATACTCTCTTGCTACTAGGAATTGGGTCAGCCAGACAAAATGGCTGGCTGGTGTTTCACAAGCGGTGTCTTTGCCATTTTTTCCTTATTGTTACTTTGATGCCATTCTAGGATATGTTGGCTGTTTACATTTTTTTTCTTACATATGCTTTATGAAAACTATAGGTTGAATCATCAACATATGCATCTACCTTGTCGCATTGAAGACTAAACTCCCGCATAGGACGTGAAGGTAAATTACTTTTACTAATTTTGAAGGGTTTTTATGATGTGGATGATCATAGATTGCTGTATAATCTCTTTTCTTGTTGGTTTATAATCATGTTTTTATATGTTTAACACTAGAGAAATTGGCAAAACCAAGACAGGTGCAGAACTCTCAATGGAAAATGATGTATCCTGAAGAAACCCTCAAGGACAGGGAAGTAAAAGATTTTTTTATACTGCTACATATAGATATTATAAGTAACACTATTTGGACTACACACACTAGCTACTTTGCTTTCAACTATATCATTTGATGAAATTGAACTTAAAAAGAATGACAAAAGATCGGGTATATTAGACAGTAAAGCAATAGATTTTTGGTAATAAATTTGCACTGATTTCGATCTAATTTAGTTGTTATTATAGGCTCATAGGTTGATTAAAAACCTTTCATTGATGGTTATATAAGTCATAACTGTTGAATCATCCACAGACCATTTCTGGAAATTTTGGAAGGATTTGGTTTTAATGTAACATCATTAGGTTTTTGAAATAATTTTTTCTTCCTATGATTTTTTTTAGTTTATACACTTCTGCTTCTTCTATAGGAAATCTTTCCTTCTGTAAACTCACAAGCAACAAAAATCTCTGTCCGTGGTTAGTGGGTGGGAGTCAATATGATCCCAAGATGCTGCTTAGAACCATGACATGACTATAGAGACTAGGGAGTATTAGTATTTTAATAGGTCATCAATGTTGGTCAAAGATTTGTGTGTATTTTGGTTTATATAAGTGATCTTTATCTTTTTAGGCTAATGTGAACACTGAAGTTGGAGTTTTCAAGAAATTCATATGAAGAACTTCAAAGTTATACCGATTATGGCCGTTGCAGTCATCTACCTTTCATCGTTGAGAAGAAAAGCTTCTTAATAGAAAAGAAAGACATCCAAAAGCTGCATCAAAAGGCATTCCAAACTTTGTAGCTTATACAATTCTAGTTTCCTGACACTTAACTCGATCTTCATAATAGTAACTTCTTGTTTGTGTTGACCTTTTCACAGGAAACCAGAAAATGGTGGCTAGCATGATCTTGTGACAAATGGATTCATTGAATATATCAAAGAAGAGGAGGTTAATATGATTTCTTTAATCATTAATGTATGTATATGGGAAAGTTTTAACCTTGAAAACGGATCAATTTAGGTTGTAATACAGTCAAACGGGTCATAATCTAAAATGGTTAGCTAAAAAGTAAACGGGTATAATGGTTTGAAAGTCACTCAATAAATTAAAATTTTACCACCTACGAATGCTGATAGGTTACAGCCTTTGAAAGTAAAGTTGAGATTCGTAAGACTACGAATGCTGACAGGTTACAGGGCCAAAGGGAGATTCGTCAAGCCACACGTTACGCTCGCAGTGATCCAACATTAGCTTAAGTCACAGTGAAACGGGAATAGTTGATCAGGTACGCATCCGTCTTCTATCTGGGTCAACCCTACCCTTCTCGAACTACTATTTACAGTTGACCTGCTGACTACGAATGCTGACAGGTTACATTCTTTGAAAGTAAAGTTGAGATTCATACGACTACCCCAAACTGGAGATAAGTTACATGGAGGCACGGCCGAAGGGAGCTGTGGGTATGACTTGCACACAAGAACACATGTTGATCTTTGAAGGCATCTCCCTTGATATTACGGCAAAGGAGATGCTACCTACTTTACCTATTATCTGATTCTGATTTAAAATATAATGACTTGGTGGTGGTGATGTGATTGTCACACAGTAGGATGCAACAGAAGTGTGGTTACCTGACGCATGGGTTTGAGACCATGTATAACAGTCATACGGGTTAGTGTTTTCTGGTTATGATATTCATTGGGCCATCTTACTACCAATGTTTCACGTGGATGGGTTGGGTTCAGATTCTGACGGAGGTTTGGGGAGATGTAATGAGACTGTATGATTGCTCATGGTAACGACTGTTTGAGCAGAGTGATGCGTATAGAGTTCTTGTGTGAATGTTGTGGCCTGATTACTATTGCTAAACTTAAGAAGAATTCCTTCGGGCTTCAAGAACAATCTGATATCGTTCAGGTTATCTATAAGTTCCCTTTTCTTGCTGTTCTTTTTGTCTGTTTATGATAGTGGCTGCCAGTTCGATCTGTTTGCTTATGAATGGGTCGATTTGGGTTATATTTTATCTCTAACTTGAAACTAATTTATCCGACACTTAGTAAAACACCGGTCAGTTAATCTGTTTTACTTGCTCGTTTTGCTATCTTTACTTTTTGGTGTTTCCAGATGTAACCAGTTATTGTTTTTAGGCTCGTATTCCGTACCCATATAAACTGCTCCCAGTTTATCCATCTGCCTGTATTGTTTTTTAATGCGTCTTGCTATTGTTTTTGTTCTTTAATCTTGTCCAGAGACCAGAGACAAATGAAAAAAAAGACGGGGACACCTGTGAAAGAATATTCTGGTCGTCCTGATAGAGCTAATACAATTGCAAGCTCATCTTTTTCAGACATAAGACGAGTAGATTATTAGATGCTATTTTCTTTCTTGCATTTGTTTTCCTAATAACAAGCAAATCGTTAAAATCTAGGGAAATACTAGTTGGAGGTGAAGATTCACATTGGAAAAACAACACCAATTGCTCAAGATGATGTTCAGGGTCAAGCCTCACGTTACACTCTTCGTGATCACAGCCCAGGCTTACGTCACAATGAAACCACAACGGTTGATCAGGTATGCAAACCCTATTCTTTTCGGGTCAACTGGGCCTGACCAGAGCTGTTTTGATCCGTTTTGATTGACGTAAGTGCACCTTTAAAAGTAGGGTTTTGTAGTGTTAGTGTTGTTTCACCTTTGTTTTACATATTTAATATCAAACGTGCATAGTCCACATTAAGTTAGCAGAAGTGAAGTTATTTAGTTCTGTTAGTTTTGGGACAACCTTGAGATTATATAGTTCTAGAAGCCTGTTAGGAGACATTAGGTACTTTATACCCACAATCTCAACTCTTTGTGATAACTGTTAAGACTGCAGTCATTTAACTCTAGTTTCTAAATCTTCAAAAGTGTATTTTCTTTGTGTTGGAATTAGCTGAAATGAAGTTATTTAGTTCTGTGACAACCTTGAAGTCATTTAGTTAACTAATACTGTTAGGAGACATTAGGTACTTAAGTTCTAAATCTTTAATAGTGTGTTTCACTTTGTCTTGAAGTTACCAATGCAATGACCAACCCGGGATTCAAAAGTTTTGTGATTTTTAATATACATACATCCAAATGATACATGTAGAATATTAAGCTTGAGTTGGTGATTGAGTGCCATTTTTGTATTTCTTTTCACAATATTAACATCTAAAAGTTGCCAGGAGTGAACATATATAACTTTCGTACCATCACATCCTTTCTTTTTACAAAGTTGCACTAACATTTTTCTTTAGGTTTGTTGTTAGGTGGGGGTGCTTTAGATTTTAGTATATAAGCATCTTCAAATTCATTTTAAATTTGTGTGAATTACAACTTGTTTGCAAAGAATGTTTTAAAGGGTACGTGTGACATGCTTATGGTTTATTACCGTGATATTGTGATTTAACTTGGGCATATAACTCTGCTCATATGAACATGAAATCATTTTTTCCCAGCCATATCGAATCTGCTCTCTTGTTAAACTAAACTGACAATATAAAGAGACTAAGAGAGTATTGTGATGTATGATTGCTGCAGTGTGGTTTTTCTGTCTGTTAACTCATTTATTGCTAGATCCGAGCAAGATAGGGACAAAACAGGAAGGTTCTAGGAGTATGTCTTCAATTTAAGTATTACTATATTTCTTCAATTTAGTATTTTTATATTATTAGATAGTGTAGTTTATTAATAGATGGTACCTAAGTGTAATATCTCATCCTATAAGGATACAATTATAAACGTGGTAAATATATCGTATTATTGTATGTTAAGATATGATGTATTATTGTATGTTAAGATATGATGATTACATAGAGTTTAAATAAAACACATAATTACACTTTGTATCCTTCTGAACTATATATGTATTTAGGTGTCTAATAAGGATACAATTATAAACTTTGCAGTTGTATCGTCTTATCCTATGTTAAGATATGATGATTACATAGAGTTTAAATAGAACAAATAACTACATTTTGTATCCTTTTAATACTGAACTATAAACTATTTTATTTATTATACTACGAATGGCCTGATCAGGGGGTATATAGTACATCGGAGCTGCTGGTAAGGGGTTTGGTACAAGCCAATGTAGGTCGTGTGTGGTTAGGGTTATGATCAAGGATGGGTTTGGTATATCCCTCCTACTAAAATGTATTACAATTTGTATCCTTCTAATACTGAACTATATATGTAATTAGGTGTCTAATAAGGATATAATTATAAACTTGATAGTTGTATCGTATTATCCTATGTTAAGATATGATGATTACATAGAGTTTAAATAGAACAAATAACTACACATTGTATCATTCTAATACTAAACTATGTAATTAAGTGTCTAAAATTGCCTCACAAGCTAAGGCCAGGGATCAACCTGTAGCTTGGACTGTAGATATGCAAATCGTTGAGACGAAAATGGCTTGGTAAAGATATCTGCTATTTGGTCATTTGTAGAAATGAATTGCATAGAGAGTTTCCCTTCAACAATCTGTTCTTTAAAAAAGTGAGAGTCTACTTCAACATGTTTTGTTTGAGCTTGAAAGACATGTTTCTTTGACAACTATGTGGCGCCCAAGTTATCACACAATAAATTTGGGACCAATGTTATAGGAACCATAAGTTCTTGAAGTAAGGCTTCAAGCCACGTAAGTTTAGCTATCATGTTAGCTAAGGCTTTGTATTCGGATGCGGTTTCTGCTAACCATGAGATAAGACTAGAGCCAAGATAGATGGCAAATTCCCCAGTGGATCGATGGTCGTCCAAACGAAATAAGCTGTTGGGGCTCTTTGAATGAAAGCTGTTGCTCTTGTTGGTATACAGGCTAGCTAATAGAAATCTGGAAAAGAGGAGGAAACAATCTGGGATGTACAGGCCCGGTCCGATGCACGAAGCGTCATTTGACCTCAGTCATTCCAGCCAAAAGGATCCAGGACTTAGGTTAGGGCAAGAAGGCTACGGTTAAAAACCACCGACATGTAATTAGAAAGGTAGATCATTTCCGTAACGCTTTCGCAGAAAGGTTCGGTCTTTAATCTATATCAATAGCAAACTAACCGAAGACCAGCCCAGTCCGGGTATTTAGGGAAGAGTTGTGTAAATCAGGCATGAAGAGTAGACCCGGATGCTTGCTTCACTAGGAGACCATGTCCATAATCTAACGTACCCCGAAGATACCAAATAATCCTTTTAACTGTAGCGCAATGGTTGGTTTTCAACTGGGGAATGCATGAATTGACATACAATGTTAACTGCAAAAGTAATGTCCAGGCGAGATAAGATGACATAGTGAAGAGCACCAACGACCTGACGGTAACAAATTGGATTGTCAAATTAGTTATAAGTGTATTTTTGGTCCCAAAACAATAAGGTTTCATTTTTTAGCAATTTTGGTGCTTAAACTTTGTTAAATTTACATTTTTAACATTAAGGTTTGGAATTTTGCATTTTAGTGAATTATGAGGATTTAGTTGTTTTATCATGGTTTAGTATGGTCTTATGTTGATTTTGAATTGCATTTTTTGCACACAATTTTTTTTTCTTAATCCCATGTGTTTTTGATGAATTTGGTCCACATGTGTTCTAAAAACTTCAATAAAATAGGCTTTCTTTTGTTTTTTGTCATTCTCTTGGCTTGTTTTTTTGCCATTTGTCCATCTAGAAATCCTCGTATCATTTTTCCTTCAAAATAGTATCATAATTATTCAATAAAATCATAGCTTTTAGCACCCTTAAGTTTAAAAGCATTGCAAGCTGCAGCCCATTTATTCAATAAAATCAAAACCTTAAATCACCATTAGAAAACCAGCGGTTGTAGCCCATTTATTTAAAACTTGATGGTTCATGGCTTCATGCGCGTGAGTGACGTGACTACATGTAGCCAGGTCCAAATTTATGGGTTTGAGTTTTGTGTTGCCCATCTTGTACCCACGATCATCCCTAAATCCCTACTACTATTATGTTGATATTGTTTGAATGTTATTGAGATTGATACAGGGACTTTTTTATATTTATGTTGGGTTGTTCTTGAGGGTAAAATCCCTTGTTTTTTTTGTTGTCTTCCTGTATTTCTTATTTAGAACCTACAAGTTCTTTATTCGAGTGTAAGTATATCTTTCGGTTTTAAAATTTGGTTAATTAGTTATGGTTGATTAGAAAACTTACGAATCAATATAACCATGGCCGGTTCAAGTTTGGTTCGAGTTTTTGGGTTTTTTAAGTTCACGAAGTGCTGATTGCTATGCTTTGGGATATTCTCTAGCACTTTATACGTATTTTATGTGTTTTTTTTTAAAACGAAACGGATAAAAACAAATTACTTCAGATAAATTGTTTACAGGTCGAAAGTCAAAAACTATATATATTTATTCCATAAGACCTTCAAAATTAAATCATTTATATACTAAACTGTTATTGTAATTATTTAAACTAAAATTTAAACCCGCGTGTTGCTGTGGGGTTTTAGATAAGCTTTTTTGTTCTTACGATCAAGCTGCACGATACGGTATTTACATGGTGGTTGTAGTTTTATAATAGACAGGGTTGATGGTACTTCGCATGGTAGCTCGCTTGTACAAAAGGTGTTCCTGTAATCCTTGCTTCTTCGTGGGCTTTTTGCTTCGACGGTGGTTTTTCATCTAGCATTATAGCTAAACATTGTTATTTTCTCATCCTTGTTCCTCAATATAATGACTACAGAATGTATATATGGTGAAATAACACAAATAATTGTATGAGTAAGTAATCTAAACCATACCTTTGACTAGATGCAAAGGGGCTCTTGGAGTAGATTTTCAAGTCATTTCAAATTAACTTTGTGACCTTTCAGCTCATAGTCTTATAAAAAATAATAATTGATATGAGCTATAACAACCAGATGCAATGATTTTATTCATATTACGTGTTTAACATTAGTTGTTATTTGTTTGGGTTGGAGTTTTGATTCGCATGTTAAGTTATATGATTTCATTTTATCATAGGCTTATAACAAATGCATCATATAATATTTTACTATTCTCTTTTATCTTAAGACATCCTTACGAGGTCTATGAATTTATTATGGAACCAACTAACCAAGGCTAACATTTGGGTAGCTTTCGAAAGTGTTATGTTAACACCTTTGAGATCTTGGTTATTGATTAACAGACTATGTATGCGTATTCATATAGATTCGACAAATGTGGGACTGATGTACGGGAAGTACCATTATGGATCTCAAGTGAGTAAGTGTAACACTTTAGGCAAATCTCATATCGGCCGTGTAAAGGGTAGATTTCTTGTTCATAAGAAATGCCCTGTCTTTAATATCACCAACGTGTTTTGGGCGTATTGGCTGTGGATGAGAGAAGAACTTTACAGTTAAGCGTACTCAGGTGACAGCAATCAAGGGATGGGTGACCTTCCTGGAAAGTTTTCATCCGGGCAACCAAAATTCATGATTTATGATGATTTTAGGTTGTGAAAGTTCTCCTTGTCAATGCTACCACACCTACAGCCTTTTCTTTCTTTGTTCTAACACTTTGTCCTAATGTTTTTAAATGTTTGTCGATAATTATTGATGAAAAATAATAAGAGTTGTTATATCATTCATGTTTGCGCATCCGTTGTTATGGTATTGCCATTAATAAATATACATGTATAGTTACTAGCTAGCCTACTAGACTACTAGGCTTCAACACAAGTCCAGTGGCAATCTTTTTGGGCACGATATTTAGGCCCAAATATTTGCATGTTTGGATCTTGTATCTTTGGTCCTCTCGGCCCACCTTTTTATTTGCTGTGTGCCTGTGACCCTGTGTATTCGTATTTTGGAACTATCTAACTTATTAAAAATATTGTTTGATCAAGATGTACTATAAATACGGTTGTGATATGGTTTTTTCTACTTATGTTTTAATATAAATTTTATTCTAATTAATATTAGGTTAAATTTGAAATAATTTTACTCTTATTTTTAAACTCATTTTCGTGTTCTTTAACACTAATTTTACAATAACTTAATTCAAAAGTTTCTGTGTATGTTCTTGTACTAAACCAAATGCATAAATGCAACTATGCGTATAGGCATAAAAATATAAACTTTTTAACTTGAAATTATAAGGGCAAAAATGCGTTCTTTCAAGTTTTTATTAAAATTTTCATTATTATTGTAGCTACATATGTAGATTATGATTATATATAAATTATAATTATATATATCTAAAAATTATAATTATAAATATGATTAAAGTTTGGATGATAAGTTGAAGAAGAGTACAAGAAACAAATGCCCATGCACTCAAATTCTACTTGTAATTATGAAACGGTTGATCACAATTAGTTCTTAGTTATGATTCTTTTTATTTTTATTTTTTTATTTTCAAGCTCTTATAAATTACCTTACCTTTTCATGTCATTTACAATTTTTAAGTTGAGAAAAGACATATTAACCTCATTGGTTGTGTGAAATCTATCATTATAATTAAGAATAACATTGCTATTGATCAAAGAAATATAGCAGAAATTTCAAAAGGACGATTTAGACATTTGTGGTCCATTTCTTAATTTTAGGATGATAACATAGACATACTTTATCATTTTTAATACCAAATTATTAATTATACATTCCTACTGCCATAATCATAGCATTTACATTATTTTCCTCATAAATGTTCATATTACTTTCTTATTAATATTAATAAATTATGGTTTTTTTATTCTGATTAATAAGTTATCACAAGTCACCATCCACCCATAATTATATGTCTTTTATTCAAACTAATGTATAAAAAAATAAGCGAGAATTACAAAAATGGTCATTTAACCAAATCGAATTACTAAAATAACCGGTAAAAAATGAAGTTTATCAAATAAAACAACCAATCCTATCGCGCCACGTGTCCATCCCTTGCTGACATGGCGAGGGATTATGGGAATCCCTCGCTAAGGGAAGCGTGCCGGCGAGGATCAGCCATAATCCCTCGCCCACGTGTCAATCCCTCGCCCACGTGTCCATCCCTCGCTGACGTGGCTTATCCCTCGCTGACTCAGCGAGGGATTATGGGAATTCCTCCCCCAAAATTACGAAAATACCCCCCTCGCCCATAATTATATATATATATATATATATATATATATATATATATATATATGTTTTTAACCAAAAAAATCCGTATTTTTTTATTTATTGTTTTTAAATACTTAAAAATTTAATTTCATTTCATTTTCTCCTGTATAATACAATGTTTACTTAAAAATGACATATTATTTTTTCAAAACTGAGAATTCAAAGCTATATGGTTATCGATAACTGACATTTACCTTTTAATGGTAGATACTCTTCAACACCGTTTAAGAAATGTCATTTACTCCCACTGCATAGTATGATATTAACTGACATTTTCTGATTTGAGAGAATTTTAAGAAAAAAGTAACAAGAAGGTTGAGGAAAATGTAAGATTTGATAACTTTGTTAAGGGTAAACATTGTATTATATAGGGGAAAATGAAATTAAATTAAATTTTTAAGTATTTAAAAAACAATAAATAAAAAAATACCGATTTTTTTGGTTAAAAACATTATTTATATATATATATATAAAATTATGGGCGAGGGGGGGTATTTTTGTAATTTTGGACGAGGGATTCCCATAATCTCTAGCTGAGTCGGCGAGAGATGGATACGTGGGCGAGGGATTATGGCTGATACTCACCGGCACGCTTCCCTGGGCGAGGAATTCCCATAATCCCTCGCCATGTCAGTGAGGGATGGACACGTGGCTATAGGATTGATTGTTTTATTTGATAAACTTTATTTTTGACCGGTTATTTTAGTAATTCGATTTGGTCAAATGATCATTTTCGTAATTTTCCCAAAAAATAATGGCAATAAAAGTGAAGGGACTTCAATTGTAAACACTAGATAACAGAAGGATCACTTTGTGATTCCCAAATTGACCAATTACAACCCTTACTTTGCAAGGAAACGCCCCTCACGCGTTTATAAATTAGCATGCTTTTCCTCGTTTACTCGCTATGACTTTTTTTATATTTTTATTTTTTCTTGTTTTTTGACTTTTAGTACATGTTTAAATGGGTGAGTGATTCATAAGCTAATCAAAATTATATATCTAAAGCTGTGAAATGAAATGAAATGAGTTCGCACTGATGAAATATAATACAAAAATGGTTGTAGCTTAACAATATCAAGAGTGTAAATATTAAATTCACTTCCTATAAGGTTTTGAAGGTTCAAAAATAAAATTAAATGTGTGCATGAATTTACCATTCTAAAAAAACTTACGAGCAGTGATATATACAGAAATATATTTTTATGTAGTCAATGTTTTAGACGCTTCAACTTGATTAAGACATCTTTAGTCAGGCTATCTGAAATTTATCCAACAAACCTAAAAAACGTGCCTCTCAATCTCTCATAGACAAATTTCCACTTCCACAGACAATTTGAGCCCACGAACAATAATCATCCTCTCTCCTTGTTACATCTGCATCGCCCTGCTCCGTTTCTCTCCCAACCGAAAAACCTTACGTCACAGACGCTTTTAAGTTAAACAAGCCTTAAGATAGAAACATTAAGGGTTTAATTGCACAAAACTAAACTTGAGGGAAACTTATGAAAACATTTCCTCCATATAATCCCAAACATTATGCGACAAGTTCCTCACGTCGTCACAAAAAGTCACAAGGCGGTGTCTTTCACCCGTCGTATTTGAACCTCTATTTCCCCTTTCACACTCATCGTCTTCTTCACTGCAAACACACAGACCACCATGGGAAGAAAGCTCGACGCCATTTTCGGCCGGAGATTCAAAACCTCAAAGCTCAGAGCCACCGCCAGCCTCGCCGTCTCCCGCATCGCCGTCCTCAAAACCCACCGTCAATCTCGCCTCACGGTGGATCGCTCCGACGTCATCCACCTCCTCAACCTCAACCACCATGAACAAGCTCTGATTCGGGTACCAATTCCATCAATCTCGATTCGATTTCGTCAGATTGATTTTGAAAATATGTTTTTGTGATGGTGTAACGACAGGTTGATCAAGTGATCAAGGAGCAGAACATGCTAGATGTGTTGGCAATGGTGGATGGATACTGTCATCTACTGTTGCAGATGATTAGTCTCATAGAAAACGAGAAGTATGTTCTTTATTCGCCGTTTTAGTATATTAATTCGTCTTAATTTGTGATCTTTTTGACAAATTTCTGCAAATTTGCATCAGGGTTTGTCCTGATGAACTGAAAGAAGCTGTATCAAGCTTGCTGTATGCAGCTCCCAGATGCGGTGAGTTCCCGGAGCTTCAAGAGATTCGTGAGATCTTAACATCTCGTTATGGGAAAGAATTCGCTAATGGAGCTATGGAGTTACGAAGCAATTGTGGAGTCAACACGAGGGTAAGATTGAAGATTAAAGATTGTAAGAAAACAGAGCATGATTGAATTTGCTCATGTGTTCTTGATTCTAAAGTTTTCAAATTGAATTAGTATCATGTTTTGTTGATTTAGATGATACGGAAGCTTTCACCACGACAATCGAGCATAGAAACGAGATTGAAGATCTTACGACAGATCGCCGATGAGAATGGTGTAGTTCTGAATCTTGAAGATTCATCTCCGGAGAATAAAGAGGTAATAACATTATACAACCACACCCCATTAAAATCAACAACTTCAGATGGATCAATTTAGTAAAATCTTGATTATTTGTGGATTCAGGGGGATGTAGAATCACCATCAAAACGTGCATTGAACGATGATATCGATGAAGTGTTGAGTTATGCGGAGTCTAGAACAGGGAAGAAGAAATACAGGGGTGTAGAAGATGCAGCACAGGCGGCGTTCAAATCGGCGGCGTATGCAGCGGCGGCGGCCCGTGCGGCGGTGGAGCTTTCCCGATCACGGTCTTCCGGCACCGACAATCCCGATAGCCCCAACTCACGGCCGAGAAAAGTGGTCGATTCGAACTCTGAGAAATCGAAGCTTCAAGGGGGTGAAATGTCGTCGGAGAATGATATTAATCCGGTGGGCGGAGACGGCGGTGGTTGTGATTCAGATGATGGGATTGAGAAGGAAAGTGGGGGTTTTTCATCATTGAAAGAAGTGGAGTTTGATGATGGTAACAGTGGATCGCCATTGAAAGAAGAGGTGAAGATAGATTTGACGAAGAGGCCGATGTCTGTGAGAGCTAGAAGAGTGTATGGGCCATGACACGTGTATAACGTTGCGAGTGTTTTTAGTTGTTTTATTTTAAAGTTAAATTCAATTTTACTAATTAAGATTTATTAAAAATAACTATTTTATTACAAAAGATTAAATACATTAATTTATTTTTAAAAGTTTCATAAATTGTTTCAATTATAATTCAGAAGTTTCATTAGTTATTTTAATTTTATTTAAAATAATAAAAATTTTGGAGTGAAATTAAAACAATATATGAAACTTTTAGAGGTAAATTGATGTTTTTAATATTTTGAAGGAAAATAGTTATTTTAGTAAAATCTTATGAAGTAAAACTGAAATTATTTATTTATTTTATTTCTGCTGTTAGGTTACAATCACGGACTAAATAAATTTATTGTTGCATTGTTAATAATATAAAAAATTATGTATTAAATATTGTGTATTATACGGATTGAATAAACTCATGTATTACACATGTGAAATTTTGAAGTTAACGTATATAAAATTTTAATTATGAATAGTTATTAATTAATGAATAACTATTGTAGCATTTATAATTAAAAGGAGAAAGAAATGGAAAAACCAATTATTAGATTACGTATAATGATGACAAATATATAAATTTATTTTTATTATTAGTATAGAGACGTGCGTCTTTTGAGTTTTGAGGAGTGATATGGTTGTTTTGATTTACTAATTATTATATTATTATTTTAAAAGAGGTTGTAATGTTTTGATCGGTGGAGTTGATATCATTGGTAGCATTTAACTAATGTAGTGATACGAGACTTGGAAACTTCAAGATTTGTGGGAATTTTATTAAAATATTAAAATTTATTATGATTTTTCAACCTACAAGTTTTTTTTATGGTCATTATAATTCATTTAATCTTTTTACATATATTCAGGCTACAGGCTAAGACGTTGTGTTAGGAGATGGATACAGTTTTATATTTTTCATCTTAGTTTTGAACATTCTAACATGTTCACAAAGGCACGTTGTCATCTTTGTTCAATAATTACTGTTGCAGTTATGTGCTTTGAACGTTTAGTCTCCTACGCTGAAGTGTAACGATGTAAATATGTATTTAAGATGGATATGTTTTTAGCGCATTTTAACTTTAAATACCATTGTAAAAATCAATAATTTTTAATAAATAACAGACATGATATCAATGTTTTAGAATCGAACAAGATATTTAGCTAGTCGTCTAACTTGTCGTCCGATTGGATTGAAGATTAAGTGACATCATAAATATTATATAAATTTAATATTTTCTTTATTAATGTCATTTTACACATATTTAATACCTGAAAATAAATATTTGTAAAACAGGATTTACACATGTGTAAATAACGGATGGACGCTTTTTTAAAAGTATATCAATATGGTATGCGTTGAAAAGATAAAAAAATACTGAAATTAATAGTGCAATTTTTTTGAAAATTAATATCGTACAAAAAAAGGTATGAACATTTTTAAAAAAAGGTGGATTTGGCATTTGACTTGCATGTGATTTAATTGTGTGGCTCATATTGGTTACTAGAGTTCTCACAAAAAATGATGGTTCTCAAGATAACTCTACCCTACACACACACACACGGATACATTCTATTGAAAACTATAAATAAGTAAAGAACTAATAAGAATCACATAAACAATGGTAATATTAAAAGATAACGATTTGATTTTATTTTTTTATCGTTACATTAATTTATCATCTCTCTCCTCAATTTTTTTAGAAAAACTATAAATTGTTCATCTATGCAATACAATGTGGATGCATATGTGTATTTTATCAAAAGAGTAGATACCCTATTTTTTAAAAATTTATTTTAAAAGTAATAAAATTTCAAACATTTTGATATATTTTTATAGTAAATAGTAAAACAGCTAAAATAATTCTTTATGATTTTTTTTTTATAGATTTTTGGTTCTCAATTGAATTTCTTTAAAATAAAATATAAAAATAACTTAATGTTTCAATATTTAAAGAGTTATATAAATATAATATGAAGCCTGAAATGTTAAATTAATCATACAATGAGATCTTAAATCTAAAAAACTAAAACAAAAGTTGAAATCCAATTGGACCAGCGGCTCACAAATTCACTTAAAGATGGTTTAAAATGCATAATCGAATTGATTAAGCATCTCGTTTCCGGTCCTTTTGATCGGACCGTATGGTTGGATAAGTTTGTGAAAAACTTAAATAATATACATTTTAGCAACAATTCATGTTACATTTAGTATATATGATATACAATATGCAAATAATGAAGGCTTTTTTTTTTTTTTTGTGGTATGTACTAGATTTACTAGTAATCACGGGGATTTGATTGATTACTAATTGAGTTATTGTGTTAGCTATATCTACTTTGACTAATTATGAGGTTAACCAATAATTGTAATAAATAAGTCTTACAATTAAAGTTTTGCAAAGAACAATAAACCTATTCATTTTTGTTGCTTCTAGAAGTTCACTAATGTGTGTGCATGTTGCGTGAAAGGGGGATTTCTTTATTCCAACTTAATGGTTGCTAATATGTACCTCAAATATGATAATAGTAATCAGTGTCGTAAAACGACCGAGTGCTCAACAAGTATTCAGTACTCGGTAATATGTCGAGGCGTTTTCTATCAACTCGGTCAACTTTACTTGGAATCGATCAAACACAGTTCAACTCGGCCTTACTCGGTCAAACTCGGATTTTCATAATTTTTCATTGATTTTTACTGTTTTTCATCAATTTTTATTGGATTTATATTGTTTTTTATAAAGATACCTTAGAAGATGATAATTAAATTATTATTACGTATATAATATCAAACAATTAATATTACATTTTGAAATATTTTTATATGTGAACATGTGCTTTTTTATTTATATTGATATTTACTTATTTTTAAACATAGCAGTAAGTTTATGATATTTGACATATTTGTAATTAATTTCCCGAAAACTAATTTTTTTTATAATATATCACGTCTGAGTACTCCTCGCCTATTACGAGTACTCGTAACTCCCCTGTCGACCGACCTGACAATTTCTAACAAGTTTTGCAACTATGATAGTAATAAACTAACGCTATTTTAAAACATTTAATTTTAAATAAGAGAAACAATAAATTTGTTGATTTTTTAATATGTGTATGTGATAATACAAGAGCTCACGTAAGTATCAAAGAAATTTCTGGTATTTATTTTATATTTATAAATCAAAATAAATTAATATTTTCAATAGAATGTTTTTGGTTTTTACAATTATGCCCCTCCACTTATGTTCTAAACCCTTTAGTTTTCAGTTTTTTAAATTTCGCCATTTCTAGTTTACAATTTTTTTAGTTAGGTTCATTTAGAGTATTTACAGCCCGTTCCCATTTATATGTGATTGGGTGTCCTATATTATGAAGGATAGTTGTAAGTGATTGTGAGTGAAATAGGTATAATATTTATGGGGATTGTATCGTGTTTTCTCATATTTGGGAAAACAAGATACAACCCCATAAATTTTTTAATATTTTTGAAAATGGTTGTAAGAGGATGAGAGAGACAAATCCATTTAGTCTTTATGCGGGATTGGACCGGTAGTTGACAACTATGAGAAAAACCCTTTCCACTGTTGAAGAATTTTAATAATTATACTAGAGACAAATCCATTTAGTCTTTACGGAGGATTGGATCACATATGAGAAAAAACTATTAGCTTTCGTGAAGTTTTGTCTAAATAGTAGGTTATTATTTAAATATTATTGTTTTTAATCACAATTAACATGACAATGATTTATAAAACCTAAGTAAAAATATTTATGGATCATTCCAACTCAGAAAAAAAAAAAATCATTTTCTGTAATATATATAAAACTAGCTTTATGTATTATATGTATATGTACATTAGTACTTACATATTTATTTGTATATGGTATGCATGTGCATATGCTTATGTGTACGCATATGTGAATGTGCATGTGTATGTATATTAACATAAATACAAATACATATGCATACACATATACAAATAATTAGTGTTGGGAAGCTATGCATCATCTATGAGACTATGATTCCTCTTGTTGATGAAGGCCTTAATATGTTAAATCATTTCTTGAGTACCTGTTTGTGGAAGGGGAGATGTGTCAAGGATTTGGAATACATGACCAACACCTTTATGGCTTTATACACTATATGATCTATTTTTATCCCTGAATTTCCTAAAACCCTACTCCATACTTCTATCTTTCAAAATGTCTAATTTTGATACACAAACCGTGTTGGGCAAACATGCCATTCTTTCCAGCTGAATTTATCTATTTGCCATTGGGATGCACCATGGATGGTCACGGTTAGCCTCTTTCGACAATAAGAGTCTCCAATATGTGCTTGAGGCTCTTAGGCTGAAGGCAGAGCTCAGTGGTTGGGCCATGTGAGTTTCTAGACCCATTTTTGATTCACCATCAAAAAATAGGTGCATTAAAATGTTACCCTTGAAGATTAATGATTTTAGATGTGCCAGATGAGCGCAAAATTTTGACATGTTATATGCTAATTAACCTAAAGTTAAAGTCTGTAAACCTAAAACACACGTGATAATTATTGTGTGGTCAATATTGAAATTAGGATGAGACTTTCTCTTGGTGTAAGTCGACATATACATGAAGGCTGTGGATAAAGTGTATTACAAATGGTTAATTAACGAGGCTAGCCATGTGTCCAAAGGTGTTCAAACAAAATATAAAATAAATTAAAATATAAGCAAACTGAAAAATATGTGATGTTAATGGTAATAGTTAAACTTGAAACTATCATATTGTAACTTTAATTTTATATTGATTATAAGTGCTCAATTAATGATTTGTACATACTATATATTTAATAGAGATCATTACTGTTTGATTAAAAGTGAATCCCGGAGTAGTCGTCAACCAAGGAAATTAATATGCTTAATAATATAATTCGAGGGGAAATAAGAAGTATTAAAGTCGTTAAAGAGTTTTATTTAAAAACAAATTATTTTAGATATTTATATTATAGGTATCATGATATTACACATGTGATAGTCAACAGTCAACGTCATATTGGACCTGGAATTCGAATTGATGCCCATTATCGTTGTTTATGATGCTAAATTTATTTGAGAAAAGCTTTTGATCATCCATTCTAATCACAAAGATGTCACATTTTTTAATAATATTTTGAAATCCATTATGTTTTTATATAAAAATAAAATCTTATCATCAAAAAATAATCATTAAATATGTATAACTAAAAATTTGAACTTATGATCATTTGTTTAGAGAAGAACATTATTTACTTCCATGAGAAAATCAAATATGTACATAGGTGGTGATAAGCTATGTATATTTAATTTAATATAGAAAATATATGAATTAATATCTTGGGGTGATGAGATTGTTGTATTCAATGTTTTACGTAATTATTTTCTCTTTAGAGGCGAAGCTTTTAAGAGGTTATCCCCCTCCTTTTTTTTTCGGTTGTGTTTAGAGATAAAATTTTATACATATTTCGTTTGAATTAGCACTTATGAAATTAACAAGGTCGACTCCGAGTTTCATATATCAAATATCACTAGTCTCAGAGAACTTATTTTTCACATTAATATAATAAATTTTATGCAGATCATCAATAGAAATAACTAAATAAAATATATTGTGATATACACACACATACATAAATATGTATGTATGTAAAACTAAATTTTCAAATATTCATACAAAATAATTATATTTGTATAAAATTATAATAGTTAAATGGTTAATCATTAATAAGCGATTCGAGCCAAATTGAATATGAAGCTTGAAAAAAAAAAATATACTCATGAGTTCGAACTCAAATTTTAAACATAGAGCTTGAAACGAGTCATAGTTGAGCTCTCTTTTGGAATTTTTTTTAATTTCCTTTTTTTATTTTTGGTCTTTTCACCGAATCCTTTGACCCAATCCTTTTCCTTTCAGACCTTTTTGTCAGCCTCATTTATCTTTTTAATATCCTTTTTTCCTTCCTTTAATGTTTTACGTTCTTGTATTTATTTTTATTTGTAGATGTAAATGGATGCAATAATCAAGATATATATGAATTACTTTGACCATCATAACTTACCCAAAAGGTTTTGGGGGGGAGTGCATCCTGATTACGACAATATGAGGGTTTTTGGTTGTTTGACGTACTACAGAAACATCGACACGAGAGGAGATAAATTTGAAGAAAGAGGGAGGGCCGGAGTATTTGTTGGCTACACCCTGGGAAACAAAAGGCTTTAAAATTCTTGACATAAAAACCAGTAAAATTATCATTTCTAGGGATATTAGATTTTATGAAAGAATCTTTCCTTTTAAAAATGATATTTTAATTTATGAGGAGGTTGATACCCTTGATTCATCAAATAAACCCATTTGTAACGAAAATGAGCATTTTAAAGGGCCCGTTGTTAATGAGTCCGTGATTAATGAGCCGACCAAAAATGATGAACCCAATACCGAATATAGTGATCAAGAAGCAAGAGATACCAACAATGTGGGTCACACTAATGAAAAAGGAGATATGGGTCCTAGGAATAATGAAACCCAGCATGAAGAAACTTTCTTATTTGATTAAACCCATGAAGACACCATAAAGAACAGTAAAGTCCAACCAAACTTCGAGCAAACCAGAAACAAAAGAACCAGGTCCCAACCAATTCGCCTGAGCGATTACCTTGTCAAGCTTCCCCCGTCCGTTAACCATGCAAAACCCGCACCAAGTCAAGAGTCCTCTACAGTTCATCCTTTATCCAATTTTGTTTCATATGAAATTTTTTTTCAAATCTCACAAAGTCTTTTTAGCGGCCATTAATTCTACCAATGAGCCCAAAACTTTTAATCAAGCTATCCAGGACGAACGATGAAAAGAAGCTATGAAGAAAAAAATACGGGCTCTTGAAGAAAATGGTACGTGGACTTTAATGGATCTTCCAAAAGGGAAACATGCCGTTGATTCGAAGTGGGTTTATAAAATTATATATAAACCAAATGGAGAAATAGAACGGTTCAAGGCCTATCTCGTTGAAAAGTGATTTACACAGATGGAGGGGGTCGATTATCACGACACTTTCGCCCCAGTAGCTAAATTAGTTATGGTTAGAACACTTCTCGCCGTAGCTATCAAGAAAAATTGAGCTATTCACCAACTTGACGTTAATAATGCCTTTTTGCATGGAGGCTTAAATGAAGAGGTCTATATGAACCTACCTCAAGGAATCGTCACGGAAAATGACATGAAAGTTTGTAAATTGAATAAATCTCTCTACGGCCTAAAACAAGCATCTCGTAATTAGTACCAAAAGTTCACCTCTTCTCTTCTCGAACTTGGTTTTAAGCAATGCAAAGCCGACTACTCACTCTTCATTTTTAGGCAAGATAAATATTTTGTGGCAGCCCTTATATATGTCGATGACGTCATTATTGTGCGCAACGACGTGGGTAAAATAAAACACACAAAAGAAGAACTTGATAAACGCTTCAGTACTTTCTTGGCATAGAAGTTACACGTATGAGGGACGGACTTGTTCTAAGCCAACGAAAGTAAATTCTTGATATCCTTGATGATTGTGGGATGCAAGTATGCAAACCAAGTCCTTTTACTTTTAAGCAGAACCTAAAGTTAGATAAAGGAGGTGCTGAACCTAAGGTTGATGCCAATCGTTATCGCCACTTGGTGGGCAGACTACTCTACCTACACGCTACTAGGCCCGACATTGCCTACTTCGTCAATGTGCTAAGTCAATTTGTGGCTGACCCAAGACAAAATCATATGGATGCGGCATACCGAGTCCTTCGTTATTTAAAAGGGACCACTGGACAAGGCATCCTTTTGCCTCAAGATGGTGGAAATGATTTAATTGCATATTGTGATTCTGATTGGCTCGGATGCCCCTTTACTGGAAGATCTCGAACAGGATACATTCTTCTTCTTGGAGGAGCGCCCGTGTCCTTGAAGTCAAAAAAAAAAAAACAATCCGTGGTCTCTCGTTCTTCGGCGGAAGCTGAATACCGGTCTATGGCCTCCATCGTTAGTGAAATCTTATGGATGAGATGGCTCCTCAAGGAGCTCGACATTGTTTTACATGAACCAACTCATCTATTTTGTGACAATCAAGCTGCAAGGCATATCGCTAATAATCCCGTTTTTCATGAGCGAACCAAACATGTTGAAATGGATTGTTACTTTGTTCGCGAAAGAGTCAAGTCTTGTGAAGTTCAACCTCTTAGCATTGACACTTGCATGCAGATCGCGAACCTTCTTACAAAGGGATTGGGCTCCCAGCATCTTCAGTTTTTACTTAACAAGTTGGGCACTAGAAACTCACATGCTCCAACTTGAAGAGGAGTTTTGGAATTTTCCTTAATTTCCTCTCTTTATTTTTGGTCTTCCCACCTAATCCTTTGAGCCCAATCTTTTTCTTTTTAGACCTTTTTGTCAGCCCCATTGATCTCCTTAATATCCTCTTTTCCTTCATTTAATGTTTTACGTTCTTGTATTTATTTGTGGATGTAAATCGATGCAATAATCAAGAAATATATGAATTACTTTGACCATCATAATTTAGACTTAACTTATACAAGATGAACTCAAACTTAGACAAACTCGAACTTAGGTTAAACTTAAACGAGCTCGTGATTATTTCAACTTGTTAACACACTCCTATTGGTGTTTTGGGAGGAATAAACTAACCTTTGAGTGACCATGCACAACTCTCATTCTATGGAGTATAATTATTTTCTTTCACGAAGTATAAATTTGTTTGCTAGATTAACAATCTATTTATATTTTCTAAAGCCCTTATCATCATAACGATCTTGATCAAATCCTTCTTGATCACAAATTTTGTCTCCATTCTTCCCCCCTTTGCTGTCTTATATTTTAATAACTAATATCATTCTTAAGCATACTTAGACGACATCAATCATTTTTCTTAAATTAATAGATTAATTTAACCGTGGGCATGCAAAACGTTACATACCAACCTTACCCGTTATCTAACCTTTTGGATTCTTGCATGTAGACTTGATATATATATATATATATATATGACTTCTTTCTGGACTTGTTCGATCAATTCCCATATGAATTCAAGTGTGAACGATGCTAATAATTAATGTTTATTGATTAATTACACATAATAAATACATCTAAACACTAGATTCCAAATAACCAAATCTCTGAAAAAGGGTCGTTCTACAATTAATCTTGAATTCAATTCAACGAATTAAATTCCAAATTAACTTTCTTTCATTTTCACACCATCAACTATATAAACCTAAAAACCATGTTGTCAAAACAATCAAATACTCAAGGTAAAATTGAACACAAACATGAGCACAACCGGGGAAGTCGACTTGACAAATGACTTTGATTCTTACTATTATGAGCTTGAAAAGCGGATATTAACATTAATATCCGATGATGAGAATGAATATCATGCTGGGAGTATGATCACCAAACGATCAACTCCTATGTGTATGATCAATAGACAAAGATCCATTTTGGAACAACAAACCGAAAGCTACTTTTGTTGGGAACGTGATCTTGCCATTTATACAAGCTCAGTACCCGCTTGGCTGGTGAACATGTGGAGGAACGCAAGCAGTGGAACGGGCGTGTTCATTCCTCGTACTGTTGGTACTAGAAGAGGATATAAACCAAGTATGCTATTTTTTAACTACTTTGGTTTTTATTTTCTTAAATGTTATATGTAACGTTTTGCAGATATTAATTTGACATTTTTTTTTTTTTGGAATTGTGATTTTTCAGGCAGAAGATGCAGAGGCAAATGGAAGAATGTATAGAGTAATTGAATAGTTAAAACTTAAAAGAACAGATATAATGCAAGTTATGAGTTAAGTTTTGTAGGGAATCTGTTGAAAACCTATTTAATTGGTGTAACCAAAACTAATAAGTAAAACGACGTTGTTTATGTATTTATATGGTATTAGATTATTTTGTTGTAGATTTTAGTTTACGTTGAGCTGCAACTTATCACTAACGCAAAAGTGTGACTAAAACATTAAAAATCTAAATACAAACCATGTCTGTCTAAAAAACTAAAACATTGAAGCGATTTGAGCAGTTGATCATATTTTGAAAGTTATCAAAAGGTAATAAATATAGTTGTTATTTAAGTTGTTTTTATAGTTTTTTTAAGGTAAAATATCACAAAATTATAACTAAATTTTAAAAATGTTTTAATTTAGTCACTCATGCATGTTTTTTTCAAATTGGACCACTAATCGATCAAATCAAGTCGTAATCGAATTTTTTTATGTCAAGAAAGTAACAATGGAGAAGACATGAGGGTCAGAATTTTCAATATATAAAATTATATTAAAAAATAAAAAAGCATGTTAATTATGAAAAAAATAAAAAAAAAATACCTAAAATTTATGTCAACGTTCCATATCAGCATCAAAAAATAGAAAAAAAATATTTTCAAACTGAAACAAAAAATATAACATGCTAAAAAACATGTTAAGGCTTTTAATTTATATAAGATATAAAAACTAAGTGATCTAATTGGAACACTTTTAAAACTTGAGTTACCTAATTAGAATATTTTTAAAATTTGGTTATTATTTTATAAAGTTACATTTTTTTTTAATATGTATGGATCATTTTATACTTATATGTTAGTATAAGTAGATGATCGATAAGTGTAATAATTTGATCATAACACTCATAAAAATCGATTCAATAGCACAAAAACACTCTTATATGTTTAAAAACACTCTTATACTTAAACGCTCTTATAATTTGATCATGACACTTAGTTATCGATATTTGATCTTATCCACATGGTTTATCAAAATTATACCATTGCGTTACCGTTTATTGGATAAATCCAAATGCGTGACCAAGAATAAAACGGTGGTTGCGTTCGAATATGGATTTAATTATGAGATTGTTTGAGCACTTAGTGACACAAATAATTAAGATTATTGCTACAATATTTGATATTCTTAAAATCAAAACACAAGACTTTGGTATTTATTTAGTATCTACTTATATCACAGACAATCAAATTCACACTTTTCCTCTTGCACGTCGAAATAAAGTGTAAAATTTATTATACATTTTAGCTACTATCATAAAAATTAAGTTATATTTATATTCGTATTTATTTTGCTTATAATAAAACATACGTTTTTTAATCATTAATCTTATATTAATAATATTAATGTAAAATTAATTTTTTTGTCATTGTAAAAAAGTTAAAAAAAATTAGCATTTAATGCTAATGTAATAATTATAAAATCAGGTAAATTCAAAGAGTAGGTGCATGCATATATTGAGAACTACGTTAGTAACCCGTATATAATACGGATTGAATAAATAAAATATTAAACAGTTAATAACAAAAACTTATGAATTATAAAATGATATTTTGAGATAAGATATTGTTGAAATTGTGTATTAGTAAGAATTTGAAATTACTTATGAATTAATATTTATTTATGTAACTCGTGTAATACACGAAATACTAACCTAATCTATACTTATTAATAAAAGAATAACTTTAGTGCCACGTGTCATTCTCTTAAGCCTCTACTTTTTTCAATTCCCGACTAAATATGTATCTGTTCTTAGTGTTAGTCTATGTTCATTTCACTAAAAGTCAACTTCTGATATAAGAGATATTTAGGAAAATTTTAAAAATTTAACCCTAAATTAGAGCACATCTTTTTTTGAAAATTAAATCATACCCGATAATTTTTCTTTTATTCAAATAATTAAAAAAAAAACTATAGAAATCTTTCTACTCTAATAAAATAGTATCTTGGGGTGACAAATGAAATCACCACATTCATAATCACCAAAATTTTACCGCTTCTCTCTCCGATTAAATAATTAACTTAATTACCAATTATATTATTTAACTTTTTTTAGAATAAAAATAGTTTTTTAATAAAATTTAGAAAAATATCTTCTTATTTATGTTATTTCTAAAAAATAATTTTTATAAAGTAAGGAATTTTATAAATCATCAAACTTTTTTAAAATTAGTGCTTTTAAAAAGTAAATTTTTTATAAACAAAAAATAATTTATTAAAAAAATATTTATTTTTTTTTGAAAAAAAGGTTTTATAACAAAAGTTGATATAATTATTTTATTACATATTGTTCTTAATCATACGTAATTTCAATCAAATTTTATCGTAAAATGTCATTTTATACTTAATAAATTTTTATTATATTTAATATTTTATTTGTTTAATCCGTGTAACACACGGGTTTACTAAAACTAGTATAACTATAAAATAAAGCCGGGATTCAAATAGCAGGATCCTTAATTAAATGGTTCCTTAATTAAATGTTCCAATGTTTTCTTTAGTTTCTATGGAGCCCGTCTATTTCTAGAAAGTCCGCGTTTTTTTATTATTTTTATTTTGTAGTTTCCAAGCAGGCGGACATCCCCTACTTGTCGTACATATAAACGTGTAGTTCACACACCTTTGACTCTTCGCATGAAAAACTAACGCAAACGTACGCTGTTATCTCACTCCACCGTCTTTTCATCTTCAATTCATTTGACCTTTCATTTGCCTTTCTTTGATTCTTCCAAGTGAATTCCATGCACAATACAGACATATTCTCGCATATACATATATATATATATATATATATATATTACTTCCATTTGGACCCTCGATCATAACATTCTCGCCTTCGTTGACTTTGACTTACTCTATTAATCAAGATTCATTCAATCCCTCCATCCTTATATATATATATATATATATATATATATATATATATATATATACACATACTTGAATCAACCTACACGTACATGATCAATTGATCATCAATTCATCATCACTCTAATCGTCATCATAAACTTGTATTGCCAGCTTCATCATCAATATTATGTATACAACCAACATGAGCTTAGATTATGGTCATCTTCATCAAGAAAACATGGGCCCGAGGGATGAAGAGGATACCGCGGTTTACGCTGAGCTCACACGGCAGATATTGATGCTGATCGATGATGACGATGAAGCGCGTGTGGGGCCGGAGTTTAAGCGGAGATCAGTGGTTGGCCGTAGTGGTGGATTAGTGGCGTCCGGTGGGTACTTTAGTTGGTCGGAGAGTGGGAGGACGGTGGAGGTTCCTAGCTGGATGGAGAGGTTGTGGGCGGGTAACGGTGGCGGGACGGGGGTGTTTATACCGCGGGTGGTGGCGGCCGCCGGCAAGTCGAGAAGAAGACGACGTAATAAGCCGAGGAAGAACTCTGTTAACTATGGAGGAATTGGGATTCATGGTTGAATATGTATACACTTAAAAGTCAGAATATTGGTTTATTCTTTTTGTAGATAAAATTATGATATGTGATATATACCGTGCATATATTATTATTATTTTATTATTTATAACTAGCGGAATTTTTCAGCGAGATGTAGCAGAAAAACATGTATATGTATAAAACGAAAAATATTGCTAATATTAGTATCCGATCTAATTACGTAAAGGGTTTGCACGTATGAATATAAATTTAGGAGTTATAAAATTGTGTAACCGTACATAAATAAAAATAAGGATATCACAATGCATGTTGAGAATTTCTTAAAACACTATATATTGAAAATTATACAAGAAAATCCAAATCGAAATTATAAAATAAAAATAAAAATCTATATAGAAAGAAGATATAAATAACTGCGTCGTGAGGGTATATTTTTTATATTTTAAAAGTAATAATTTTCGATGAAACAGGAAAGTTGTGATTTCGCAACGAAAGTGAACGGATTATCTAGAAACCAAAACAACTTTAAATTCCACCTACAAAGTGTTGGAGTGATGTGGATCAAGTATTTCAAAACTGTAAAGTCAAAGCATCTGTTAGTCTGTAAATAACTGTCGTTTAATATTATAGCATTGGCAACGGTTTCATGTGTCGGTTGGTATATAACCACCACATCGAAAATCTATAAATGCCAGTGTAAAACTCTTATTTTTGTTAACAAACTATTTATGTTTGTGCAAATAATATTTTTTACAAGTTTTCTCTCGCAAACTTAGGAGATTTTTGATAGCCAATTAACTATCATTAAAAGGCTGCCTCTTAAAAGATTATAATCTTTTAATAATTAAAAATTAACCTTAAGAGTAAAGTGTTATTTTCGTCCCTGATGTTTTGTTGAAATTGTCATTTCAATCCAAAAACTTTTTTTATGTCATTTCAATCACTGTAGTTTACTAAATGTTGTCATTTTCATCCATTCCACTAACTCCGTTAAATATGGGGTATTTTAGTCTTTTTCAACACCCTAATTATCTAATTAATATAAATTAATCAATTAATATTCAATTAAAACTAAAAAAACACATGAAGTGACTCGTGAGACTGATCGTTTCGATTAATTCTAGCACATGTTGTTCGATTAAGGTCTGCTGTGAGATTTCAATTAATCTTCACGTTTTGTTTGAACGTGTACTGTTGTTCGATTGAGGTCTAATGTTGTCACTTTTTGTTTTATTGAGGTCTGCTACTGTCACGTTCAAAGACCTCAATCAAAGACCTCAATCAAATAAAAAATGTCAACAACAAACCTCAATCCTACAACAAATCTCAATCCTACAACAGACCTCAATCAAATAACAGTACACATTCGAACAAAACGTGAAGATTAATTGAAATCTCACGGCAAACCTCAATCGAAAAACATGGGTTAGAGTTAATCGAAACTTTTAAATCGAAGCGGCTGGTATCACTAGTCGTTTCATGTGTTTTTTAATTTTGAATATTAATTGATTAATTTATTTTAATTGGATAATTAGGGTGCTCAAAAAGACTAAAATACCCTCATATTTAACAGAGTTTTAACGAAGTTGTAACGGTGTTAGTGGAGTGGATGAAAATGGCAATATTTGGTAAACTACAGTGACTGAAATGACAAAAAAAAAGTTATTGGACTGAAATGGCAAATTCAACAAAACGTCAGGGACGAAAATAACATTTTACTCTAACCTTAATGTTAAATGGTTTAAATGTTAAATGGTTTAAATGTTAGATCTTAACGGTACCTTTTAATCATTTAACATTAAAATTATTTATTAATTATTAAATTAAAATAATATAAACCATCAAGAAATAACATTTTAATGAATATTAACAGGTTACCAAACAGTCTTTTAGTTTATTTGAGAGAAACCAAAATGGTTTCCTTAAACCAACTAAAAATCTAAAAGAAATCTTTGTAGTTTGTATGCAGCCGATATCCACTTGTTCTCGGATGTGGGCCTATCATCGTGGGTTGTGGTTCACACTTTTGACTCTTTGCAAACTTCAAACATTAACGCACCAATTAACTTCAAACGTTGAAACTTATTTTCATCTTTTGACCTTTGATTTGTTTCAAGCGGATTCCACCCACAATACAGACATATTCTAGGATATTACCTACATTTCGAACCTCAAAAGTCAAAATATTCTCGCGTTCACTGACTTTGACTCTAATCAAGATTCATTCAATCCCTCAATCTTATATATACACTTGACTCAATGCAAACATGACCATCATCAATTGGTAGTTCATTTCAACATCTCAATACTACAACTTAACGAAAACATGAACTCGCTAGACGCTGAGGATACCGCCTTTTACGCTGAGCTCACAAGGCAGATACTGATGCTGATCGATGATGACGATGAAACACACGTTGGTTCGGAGTTTAATAGGAGATCAGTGGCTAGCCATGGCGGTTGTAGTGGCTGTTTAGTGGCGTCCGGCAGGTACTTTAGCTGGTGGGAGAGTGGGAGGAGGGTGGAGGTGCCTAGCTGGATGGAGAGGTTGTGGGCGAGTAACGGTGGCGGGACGGGGGTGTTTATACCGCGGGTGGTGGCGGGCGCCGGCAAGTCGAGAAGAAGAAGACGTAATAAGCAGAGGAAGAACACCCTTAACTATGGAGGAATTGGGATTCATGGTTGAATATAAGTACTTTAAAAAGTTATAAGTCAGATTGGTTTATTCTTTATGTAGATATAAATGTGATGAGAAGATATGTTATTTACCGTGCATATTATAATTATAAACTCAGTTCCCCTATCATTGACTTCTTTGAAGTTTATAAATGGGTCTCATGAAATATTTATTTATTTTTTACAAGTGAATATAGTTTCAAACTTTCAACAACTTTTTTTTAGCTTTACTCTAAAGGGCTGTTTGTTTTTTCCAAAAAAGTCTTCCTGACCACTTTTGTCTGCGCTGCGCAGATCGCGGGCAAACGTTGGGTTGTGCAGATTGTTTGTTTTCGAAGGAGGTTTCATTAAAAAAGGTCTGCATGACCTCTTTTTGAAACAAACTTGGACTTGGGTCTTCTTACTTCTTCTTAACTCTTCCAACACAAGAAACCCTGTCCCTCTCCACCTTCCTAACCCATTCCCCCTTCCAAAATTATTGGTTCGCAGACTGCAGACATTTTGCCTCTGCAAAAACAAACACCACCTAAGATATCTAACATCCTTATAAAAGTATTTCCTCTTTATTTAAGGGTGCAATATATGATATTTAAGATTATAACATGTTAAACGTGATATGTCATTTATATATCAATATAAGGTAAAATAAATAAATGATTATAGAGGACAGTAAGTATTAGTTTTATCTTTATGCATCAATTTCTTTTGTGAAATATCATAAACGTGATATGTCATTTGGAAAAGTTGCAGGGTTTTTCATTATTTGGGTCATGATGTTCTACCCTCTTTAAAAGCCACACTCACTCCCCAAGGACCACCATAAGCCACATCGTCGGTTTCTTTGGTTATGAGCTTGATTTGCTTGGCCAAGGCTCAGGTCAGGTTCAAGATTCATCTTAAAGCTCTACACAAGTTAAATATTTATAAGCATATGGCTCAAGGGGTAAAAACCGAGGGGCAAATTGGAAGCGCAATCGGGCCCTTAAACAAGCTTTAAATAGTAAAGCACAGAAGAATGTGGGCGGAATGGAATCATGACGAATGGTTGTTAAACAAAATATCAGCTCGTTGAGTGAGCTGCTAAAAATATATGATCATGAGAATGATTTTGTATGGAATGAAAAAATACCTTATGGTGATAATTTGCCATTGCTACTAGGGAAAAAGATAGCACCTTGCATACCTAACAGTCTTGCAAGATGTGAAAGAACTTTTAAACTGATAATATAGTTTTTTAGCAGGCAATAGAGGTTATTGTTTACGCATTGTTTGACCTTAACGAGTCATTTATGTTATCATGTTCCTTCACTAGGCGATCCAAAAAGGGGGGGCTTTTTGCATGCCGGATGGTGATGGGCGACAGTGATGACTACTATGGTGGTGGTTGATGGCGGATGATGGTAAAGGGTGGTGGTGAGAATTGAGCTAATGATTTGTTTCTTTTGTCGTTTTGACCCATTGTTATATTATATTTTGAGGCAACTACAAAAGAGTGTTTCATTGTTTGGTGTCTCTTTATCTTCGAATGGACTAAGAAAATTAAAAGGTTAAACAAACCCACAAAAGAAAGGGTATGTTTGGATAGAAGGTTTTAAAGATGAAAATGTGTGAGAACGAGAATGGAAATGGGAGGTGTTTAATTCGGGACCATATATAACGGTTGTATGATAGTAATAAAAAAGTGTTGTCACGTAGATTTCACATAAGCACGCATGCGATCATTACAAAGATGTGTAATGAGTGTTTTTGTGAATGCGGGGAGTTTAATTTAAAAAACAAGTTGTGGTATTGTGACTGGTGGAAATAATTAGAAAACATTTAATACGTCTCATGTTCGTGATTTGCCTCACAAAAACATCTATTAGGCCTTTATGAAGCCTAGAGGGATGGTATACTAAGAGAATTTGGATTTTAAGAAAATTAAGAGGAAAACTTATGTTGAGTGATTTTAAAACAGAAAGGCATTACTTGATATAACACTTGATAAAAACGATTGATTATTACCGTACTAGGTTAGAACCCATGTAATACATGAGTGGAAAAATTAAAACATATCAAAACTATTAGTTTTATGAATATTTTATTTTTTAGATGTTATTAGCTATTGGTAAAATAAAAATATAATAAATATCTAAAAATTATAACAAGTAATAAAATTAGAAATTATTACGATATATTTAAAGATAAAATATGTCTAAAATCATATAATTTAATATGTATTAATAAGTTATTGTAATAATAATATTTATATTTTAAATGTTTGATAATTTAATTTATTTATTTAAAATAATTATCATTTAATATGAGAGAGATAAGATACATAAATATAGATATGTTTGTTTTAACATATTTTAGTAAAAAAAGAAAGTCAAATTAATTGTTATTATAATTTTCGTATTTATTATAAAAGAGAGACGGAAAATATTTTTTTGATATGCTAGAATGATAACATATGTAATTTGATATGTTAGAATGATGACACGTGACTCAAAAAAATATTCTTTTATTATATGTTATAATTACAAGTACGAAAACAAAACAAATTCGTTACCATATTTAGACGAGCATGAGCCTCACAATCCGATGGGTCATCAGTCAAGAAATAATTCGCGCCCAATTCCATAGGTGGATCTCAATAATCCACACATACCCACAAACAAAAACACCGTAAATCATAAATTCATCGTAAAATCAAACACGCAAGATCATATTCACACCAAAATCCCCCAATTTCGATTCATTGGTCAATTCAGTATCTGTGTTTCATAATCATCAACATTATGATGGCTGTTCAGTGTATCCATCTTCCCCAATTCCCCCAAAAATTACCCAAAACAACATCAAGATTTGATTCAGTGGCCTATTCAATTACCCCATCAATCCCCACCACTCATTTTCTCTCAACTCGAAGATATCCATCGTCTATCGTCTCCAACAATCGGAAGCTATCAAACAGCAGGTACTTTTGATTGCAAACTTAACTTCAGGGTTTTGTGAATACCAATTATTGCAAATGGGATGTGTTTATGACAATTTGTATCATGAAATAGCACTAAGAGTGATATTGGAGATCAGATTTCAAAATTCAACCCTTGATTTTGGGGTTAAATGAGGTATTCAAGCAACCCTAATCTTTGAATCTATCTAGGGCTGTTTCTGCTTTGATTTCTGAAGAGAAAGTCGCCGAATCGAGTTCTTCAGGCACTGATGCATTCAAGCTGACTTACTTAGAGGTTTGGGTTTATTAAATTTTTGATCTTGATGGATGTTTGTTCAATTTCTTTGAAAATTTATGCTGATGCTATTGATTCAGGGCAATAGTTGGTTGTGGGAAGTGGGTGGAGTGAAGATTTTGGTTGATCCAATATTGGTGGGTAATTTGGATTTTGGAATACCTTTGCTTTATGATGCTAGCAAGAAGTATTTGAAGAATTTTCAGGTGAATTTTGCTATGAACTTGAACTGTTCTTTTCTGCAATTACAAGGTTATGTTTATGGTAGTAATGTTTATACAGTTCGATTATAGTTTTTGAGCGTCTTTAGATGAAAATGGATTCGATTTGATCGTCTTTTACAAAGAAAATGAAATCAACCAAAATGGTTAAATTTGTAAGAAAACTGTCAAAGTCAAAACTGAGCTTCATATGGACAAATTTGGATCAGAAATTTTGGCAAACTTGTATGCCACAACGTCCAGCCCGTTACTCCATTTCCGTTCATATTTTATGCGTCCCTTAGCTTTAAATGGATCAAAAGTTATGCTTGTGATAAGTTAGACTCTTTTCTAATCCATTCGCTTTTATCCAGTTGCTTCAGATATGAATATGGAAACTCTTGGATAAGCTCTGTATCATAGTTGATATTCAAGTTCACTTTTGTTCTAAAAGTGAACTGATGTTCTAATGATGTGTATCACTATTGCAGCTTACCGATCTTCCTGAAATCGATTGCATATTGATTACACAAAGTCTTGATGATCATTGCCATTTGAAGACATTAACACCTCTTTCTCAGAAGTTACCAAATGTTAGAGTAATAGCCACTCCAAATGCAAAACCACTCTTGGATCCTCTATTCACCAATGTAAGTATAATACTACACACTTAAGTTCTAAAAATGTTTTATTGTCTTTGATGTTGACTACATTTGACCCATTTTGACTTTTAGTTGACATCTTTAATTTCTTGTTGATTTTGGTCAAATAAATCTTAATAGTAGAGTGACCGATAAATGTTTTACTCAATAGCATACATTAAGCAATTGTTATATCGTATAGCTTTAGTTCGTTATTATGTGCATAAGTTTTAGTTTATCATGTTTTGATGTACATCATATATGCCTGCATGTTTCAAGGTCATATACTTAGAACCGGGTCAAAACTCAGAAATTCAAACAAGCAGCGGTTCTCATGTCAAAATACGGGCTACTGCCGGGCCAGTTCTTGGTCCTCCCTGGCAACGACCTGAAAACGGGTACATATTATTATTACGAATATTATTTTCCTAAAGATGAGCAGAAAATGAGAACAAAAAACTTATTTTAAGCTACATGATTTAGGTACATTGTTACTTCTCCACAAGGACAGTTAAGTTTATACTATGAGCCACATTGTGTATATGATAAGGAGATTGTTGGAAACGAAAGGGCCGATATTGTCATTACACCTGTTATCAAGCAGCTTTTACCGAGCTTTACATTGGTGTCGGGGCAAGAAGACGCGGTCCAGCTTGCAAAGTTGCTAAATTCAAAGTAATTTTAAACTAGAATTTGAAGTAAATTATGTTATTGTTACTTGGAAACTGATATAATGGTAACCTTTTTGTTTCTTTTTTTATAGATATGTGGTGCCAATGAAAAATGGAGATCTAGATAGCAAAGGTGTTCTTGCAAGGCTGGTAAAGTCTGATGGAACAATAGAATCATTTAAGGTATGTATATAGTTTTTGAATTCTAATAATATTTGCGAAATTGGCGCAGTTTATAGGAATGCGCGGAAGTGGCAAGTTTAACACCACCCGAAACATGAAAAGAACTAGACACGAAAATAATTAGGTTTTGGGTTGTAATTTCTAATATGTTTATTAAACAGGTTTTTGTTCGGGTTGATCTCTTTACTTTGATTAATTAAATGTGTCACGCTATCAAACCAGGTAAAATTGTAATCTACAAAAAATAAATATGTTTTATAACATCAACCCTACAACTCATATGCAACTTGTTTATTCTTTTTTATTATAGCCCGTTTACAACGTGTTTAACCCATTTACAGTTTGATTACAACCCGTAAACCTAAACATTTTTAGATAAATGGTTCACATGGGTGGTGTTTAGGTTACACGATTATAAATGTATTCAAGTTAGGCTTGATGCCTTTTAATACGGTTCTAAGTATGTTTTGATTAGGCTTGACGTAATTGAAATAAATAAATATATAGGTCGTCTTAGGTTCATCGGTTCATTCCGTCAACCTGAAAACTGTCAACCCAATGCGATTGAAATCGCTTTGATGCAATAAATATTTCATTTTGAAAGTGAAAACTGGTTAACTTTCGTATTGCAGGCGCTTTTATCAAAGGAACTACAAGATGTAAAGACTCTAGAGCCTGTCCCGGGTGTACCTCTCCATATACCTTGAAATTGTATCCTTTTAGTGTAAAAAATGTAAAAATAAAAAGAAATATTGTAATGGTAATACGCATTCGGATTATGTTTTTGTTATAGTAGTGTATACAAAGCCATAGATAAGTCGCTAATTGTTGCTGGTGATAGATCTTACTCGTATGTGTAGGTTCTAGCATTCCTTCTGTCTCGAGCATTTGTTCAAAGCTCTTAAATGTTTGAGAAAAGGATATACGGAAATTGACTTGAACTTATTGATTTAAGCGTGTATGCGTGTTACTTCTAAAGGCAAGGACAGTTCAACCTCACGCATGTCCTATACCATGCTATAGTTTAAAAAAAACATGCTTATTCTCGTAACGGAGTCTGATTACGATGTTCAACTCTCATGAAAAGACTAAAGGTGTTCTTTTATTTTTGTGAGACCTAACGTCGACCTAAAGAATACTACTACATATGACCTCTAGTGGTGCAAACAAAGTTAGTTTTTGCAACAACTCTAAAGAATACATATTTTTGTTTTTTTAATTTCTAACTTATTGGTTTAATTTCTAACAAATTTGCTTTCATGCGTCTTGTGGTTCGAACATTCAACCAAATCTCATTTGCTTGTGTAGTAATTCTTCAATATATATTTATTTCTTTATTTTGATAATTATATTTGTTTTGATAAGAATATGTTAATAATTATGATGGATTGAAATAGTTACATTTTTTTAATTGTTGGCATGATAAGTTTTAATTTCTTTTAAAAGCTTAGACTTAGATCATTTAACAAGTTATAAATATTTTTAAAATTACAAGAACTCTACTCAATAATTTATATACTAATGTGAAACTAATCCATTTTATACAAGCTATTGTCTTCAAACAAAAAAGAATAATAATGATTCATATTTTTTAAAAATTGTAATTTTTATATACAATTTTATATCGTGATGTTCATAAAATCATCAAATGAGTTTAATATGCTTTCAACACATACTTTGATAGTTGTTGGTTTTGATTTAGAAACACATGTATAACCTTTTTGCCGATGTGCCTGAATCTACATTTATAATTTCTTAGTTATTTTAAACTTTTTTTCATTGTTTTTAGTTTGATCAAAGATGAGTTTTGTTCATTAACTTCAAAACAAGTCGAGAAAGAAAATCAGTGTCCATATCAAGACCATAACTAAGGGTAAGCTGTATACGACGTTATAAGAGCGTTCATATCCCATTCTCTATATATCTGTGAGTGTGTTCTCTATATTATAGATAATGGTTATAAGTGGTTGTGAGTATAGGATAAAGAACATGTTACTGTTCATCTCTATATTTGATAAAACACTGTTCATATCTATTAATATTTTAATATTTGTTGAAAGTGATTGTGAGTAGAAGAGAAAGAAAATATAATGATAAAGGTATAAAAAATATAATTTAATTAAAAAGATGTACTTTAATTATAGAAATAAAGATGAAGAATGGGTTGTGAATACTTTAAAACTAACAAAAATAAATTACAAAATACAATTCAACTAATCAAAACCAGATGGTAATTCGATAAAAGATTAACTATCAAAGAAAAATTTGATGTAATGATCAACGAGGACCAAAATCTATATTGTGATTTTCGAGTCATGTAGTATGCACGATCTGACAGACTATCAATGTTTGATAAGTTATGTATATCCTTTTATACAAATTTTGTGGACGTTTTCTTGTAAAATAGAAAGAGACAAATGACCATTCATTCACCCAAGGGACGTAGATGCATGTTTGAGCATAAATGTCAACTATGACCTTTTTTATAATTATAAAATAAAAGGCAGTATAATTACATACTAGATTTAAGTAATTATATTATGAAAATAAAAGGCATTATTTGTTGCATACTGGTTTTAATTATTATATATTTATGAAAATAGAATAAAAGGCAATAAAGAATTTAAATTTATTTATAAACTAAATTAATTATACTTAGTAAACTAAATGAATTATGTTTTTGATATTAAATTATGTCTATTAAATTATTTGAGAAATGTTCAATGCTCTTTAAAACTAAAAATTATAAAAAGTAATCTCCATAATCAATCTTTTAATCAATGATTGAAATCAAATAGTATGAAAAAATATGTTAATTGTATGTTTTAATAATAGCCAATTTTGTTTACTTTTTGAAAGTTCTCTTATTTTTTTAAACATATATAACTTTTATGTATGTCATTATTTTTTTTATAAAAATTACACCATAAAAACAATCGTTTTTTCTCTATAAAACAAATACAATAATGTTATATAAAAAGATAATAAATTTCTTTAGTGCACTTTATTGTGTAATTTTGTTAGTTATTATGCTTTTCTGAATACTATTATATTTTTTTCTAAAATGAATAATTAAAAAATATAATACTGGAATAATATTATTGTGTATCTCTAATATGTAAAACATAATAATAAACTAATAATTAATTAATCTAATATATTAAAACTAATGATAAAACAACACAATATCTCATTGTGTTTTCTATCATCATTATGTTATCTTGTATATGTTAAGTTTTAAAAAATACACTGGTGATATAGCATCATTGTATATTTTTAATTGTAAAATATTATAGATAACATGTTTATATAATATATAAAAAACAATAACAAATACAACATGTTGTGTTTTCTTCAATAGTATGAGTTTTGAAAAATACATTGATAAAAGTATATTATTATATACTTCTAATTGTAAAATACAATGATAGATAACAAGTTTATATAATTTATAAAAACAATGATAACAATAAAACAAAATGATCTAAAACGTAAAACACAATGATGAATATTTATAATAATGATATAAATTATATGACACAATAAACTGATATTTGACACAATGAACGTTTAATATACAATTAGCTGACGTATTTGACACAAATATTCCCTCTTTAGAACAAAATGACACATGTCAAGCCCACAATTTTTACTAAATTTTTTAGATTAAATAACACTTTTTATTATAATCATACTCTTATTGTTTAACTTAGTAGCTGATTATATAACTTATTATAACAACTATAAATGCATTATTAAACAAAATATTTCATATCAATATTAGATTTATTTTGAGACATATTGGTGAGATTGAAATGACATAAATAATAATAATAAGAAGGCATAAATGTTAATAGAATGTAAACCAACTGATGTTAAGTATTTAATCATCTATATATAATGGCAACTTAAATTTTACAATTGAAATGACAAAATTAACGATCAATATAATATACTGGTTTCTCATACAGCAGATCATATTTGATTCGATATCATTCCGTGTAAGACCTTGAGTATTATTCTGCATTGACACCATTCGGTTACATTGTATGAGTTGTCTTGAAATAGTTACATGCATGTGTTTAAGAATTAGATCAAAGCACAAAGCACATGTATGTTTTTTTTTTTTTTTTTTTTTTTTTTTTTATTTTGAACTAGCTAAGTAAATGTACTACTTCCAACATTGAAACAATTTTTTGTTGATGCGTTTTTAATATATTCTTATTAATCTTAAGAATAATTTCATATATATTATTACAAATTTATAAAATATCAAATATGTCCAAACTAAAATTTTAGTATCATATATATCCTTACAAAACATAGCAACTATCATATATATCCCTATAAACAATGGCAGAGCTTCACCTACCCTATAAGGGAGGGGGCGGGGACGGAAGTAAATTATTTTATGGGAGCGAACTCTATAAATATTAAAAAATTTACACTACCGGCCAAAAATTTACACTACCAAACCGAAAATTAACACTACTGAGTACTGACGAAAAAAAGAGGCGGGGCAGGGGCCCTCTCCGGCCCCCACTAAGCTTCGCCCATGCCTATAAATCCAATCAAATATCATATACGTCCAAACAAAATTCTAAATATCATATATATGAATAACATAATCAAAATATCAAATATTTACATTAACATGTTTTATAAAAGCAATATAAATACAAACAATATGCCCTTAATTTAACTAAAACTTTAAAACTTTATTTTTACACATTTCAAACTTGTCTTTCTATTGAATTTTTTATTGTTCTTGTATTTTATACATTTTAATAAAATTTTTAATGCTTTTCAATGGATTCTACTTCTAATAATGATTTTTACTGAATTTTACTAAAAAAAGGCCATTTTTACTATTTTTCTAGTTGACTCGATATCTAATTGTTTAAAAACTCTAAGATGCTTTTAATAAACTATATATATGTCAAATAGCATAAACCGAATACATTATTTAGCTACATAAATAGGTTTATCATCACACTCTAAAACTCGAGTAACCATTTTCATGAGGTTAGCAAAAATGCGGCTTCTATAAACAAATCCAACCTAAGATAACATGACCTATACGAATAAAAGTTTATTGTTAAGGTGTTTAAAAGGGTATTTAATTGAGATAACTAGAAAAACAAAAAAAAATGTTATAAATATAAACCCTGAGTTTTACTAAATTGAGATTTTGTTTCTAATTGTTGATATACTTTTTGTAACAATACGTGAGATTTATTTGAAAGCTTTTGCCCACATGGCTAGATGTATATGGGTCAAAAAATATTTAGATAAATTATAAAGTCAAAGATCATATTAGTAATCTTAAGTGGTCAAATGATTAATTTGGTAATTGCCATTTAGTTTAATAGGTCATAGAAGGTTTGAACAGAAAAACTTTTGTGTGATTAAATGTGATATTAAGACGTGTTATAAATCCTAACTATTTACTAGGGTAAAGATTTTACAAGATTTGAAGCTTAACTTTTAAAATTAAAATAAACTCATTACCATTATGTCCCCTAGCAACGCTCTTAAATAATTAATAACTGTGTCATCTTTTAAAATGAAAGCATAATGATTGAAAAAAGGGCGGATAATAATAGGAATAATGGAATAGTAATAGTAATATCCAAACATGCGTAAAAATAATTTAGAAGTTTGTATAGACACCGTAAAACGTATTCACGATATATCTAGTAACATTTTAGAATCTAACTACAGATCGTTAGGTCATCTAAGTTTAAAACTTTTTAATTAAACAAGAAGTTGGAATTGTATATTTTTCTAATAAAAGTCAAACGTTTTTTGAATAAAATTATGTTGCGTCAAGTACGGTTTTAATTTGGCATGTTGACTTTCGACTACGTGGGTTATTGAATGTTTATTTGTATAAGATGATATAAAAATGGAAAATTATTGATCATTTAAAAAAGGTTCTAAAATAAACAAGTTTCATGGTAAAAATCAATTATCCAAATTCATGAAAGTACAAGTAATTATAATATAACGTACAAGTAGGTCATGCAGAATTTCGAAAAAGTATTGGAATCTATGATGATAATATTAAGAAATGAGGAATATACTCGACCAATGGGCAATGACTAATTCTTTCTGAATGCCCTCCGAATATTCGAATATTTGGGTCACTTCAGAAAACTTTATATGATTATTTAGGATGGTCCCAAATAATATTTTATATTATCTAATTTTATATATATACACGCATATATTATAATTCCAATGCAAAATAAAAACAATATCGTCCGTACGAATGACGATGTATGATTCGGTAATACTTTCTAAAACTAATTTTGATTTTCTTTTAATTATTTCTTAATTTAGTGAAAAATGTACTCAGAGCATTCACAACCCTTTCTTTATTTTCATCTTTATAATTACACTAAAAATCATTATTTTTTTTATGTTCTTTTTAATAAAATAATATTTTTTATACTTTTATCATTAAATTTTCTCTCTCTTCTACTTACAACCATTTTCAACAAATATTAAAAAATTAATAGAGATGAACAGTGCTTTATCAAATATAAAGATGAACAGTAACATGTTATTTATCCTTCACTCACAACTACTAATAACCATTCTCTATAATATAGAGAATACATTCACAGATTTATGGAGAACGGGCTATGAATGCTCTTAGGGTTTGACACATTGAGTGTTGTTGCCAAATGGGTGTTGATAAAAAGCTTATTTACTAAAATAGGTGTTTTATAAAATATTTATCAAAATGAGTGTTTTTAATAATAAAAAATTTCTCACTTCTCATTTAATTGGATTAAAAGTAATAAATATTTAAATATATATTCTTTACAAAGGGAAATATCTAATCAATTTAGAAAGAAAAAATATTGTTAGGACGTTTTTATAATGTATTTGTAATCAATGTTTTTGATTTTTTTCCTTTAGAAATAAATAAGCTTTTTAAGGTATTTTTCTACAAGAACTAAATAAAATATAATAATTATATCGTAATATTATATACGACGTTTCAGATTTTTTCTTTAAAACCGTTTGGTATTTTAAAACGTCCTCTTTTAAATTGTTCAGTTTTTTAACTTCTTATTTAAACCCATTTGATTTTTTGTTATGCCATTTTAATACCGGTTGGTTCCAATCTATAGAAGGTTTAAAAAAGACGTTATGTCAAAAAAACAAACAAGTTAAAACGTCTTTTATACAAGAATAAATAAAACATATAAAAAATTAAAGGTTTAAAACGTCTTTTCTAAACCATAACAATAAAAAACATTTATAATCGAAAATTCCAATACACTTCTTTAAAAACATTTATATAATATTATGATCAAAATATATTTTATATAGTTTATTTAATTCTAGTAGAAAAATACTTTAAATATCATATTTATTTCTTAAAAAAAAAGCCAAAGACATTGTTTACAAATACATTAAAACGTCCTAACAATTTTTTTTTTAAATTTGATTATGTATTATCCTTCATTTTTTTAAAGAATATGTATTCTTTAAATATATGTTACTCTTAATCCAATTAATGAGCAGTGAGAAACAAAAACTTTATTAAAAACACACATTTTGATAAATATTTTATAAAACATCTGTTTTGGTAAATAAGTTTTCCACCAACAACTATTGGGATAAAACTTCAAGATAATTATCTTAAAAATCATATAGACAATAATCTCTCTCGCACGAATCATTGTTAAGATAATCAAAATATCAAAACAAAAGAACCGAGCAAAATGACAACAAAAGGTTACACATTGACTTCTAGATAAAACGATGCCTTGTATTGCTGAAAATTAGCATCATTAGGTGGGACTATGGTGTGTGCAAATAGTGGTATATATTTTTACATATATTTTTGCATAAATTCAGTTTTAATTGGTTATTATTAATATTAAACTACACACATAAAAGTCAAGTATACATATCATGCGATAATATAGTGTTGGTAAAAACCGAGTATCAATCCAAAGGCACACCGAGCCTACTCAACAGCCTTTGTAAATGACTACTGGGATGAGTTTTTTTATAAGAAAATAATAAGTTGCATTAATGTAACCAATTAAATTTTTAGATTTTTAAAATGATAATATAAAGTAAAATCAAAAACTAAAATTAAGACTTTTGGATTTAAAACAAGAAATTAATGCTATCATTCTAATTTAGATTACACTTATGTAACTGTGACGAATTGCGTGTGTGATTGAAGATATAAGTTAAAATAGTTATGTTAGTGTTAATAAACATGAGCCAGCACAGATTCTCGTAAACCGGCTCCGTAGTGACAAGAAAAGCCGCATCGAGTCACTTACAATGCTAACCTCCAAGCCCCTAGTGATGTAGGTAATACTCGTGCACCCTTTTAACATACGATTTCTAAAAACATAACTTAATATTAGAAAGGAAGTTGATCGATCAAGTTCTTTTTTAACATACCATTAATTTTAAAAAACTATAATAATTACTGTGGATTTCTTAGACTAATAAAAGAGAACCCACAAATGATCAGAAAGCTAAGGAGATATAAATTCTAATAATCATTTATAGTTCATTAGTCATGGATTTATTATGAAGACTAGTGTCACAAATAAAAGTTAGTTCATACGTTTTTCAACCTTGTATGACATTTACAATTACAAATTATAAGTTTATAACTTATTATTCAAATGTAGATGCCAACTATCAAAAGTTTACCCAAGATTACCATAACATTAACATAACATAAAACACACCATTAGTTTATCATAAATTACATAAGTTTCATCCAATTAGAATGATAATAAAAGTTTAGCTCATAATGAGCTTGAACATAACAACAACTAAAATAGAAGATAGATATGTAATCATCGGTGAAATGGAACAATCAAATCGGTGATTTGCAATGGATGATGTTTAGACAATCCCGATCTTCTTCTAAGTGTTGAATTCACCTCCCTAGCCTCCCAAGGGTCTTCAAGTGTGGATTCCCTAGAGAATTCAACAGAGTTTTCCCCCCTCCAAAATCTTCCCAAAATGTTGCAAATGAGCCTCTATTTATAGGCATTTTGAAGTTTTTAAGCACGGCCCGTGCTAGTACAATACTTATGAAAATTGCTCAGCTCGTACGTGCAGAAGTGATCGGGCATGACCTCGTGCTTGAGGTGGGACATGCCCCCGTTTCTCATGGGGCACTGGGGCATGCCCCCGTGCTTACTTTTCGTGTGACAATACTTTTATCCTGTCAGACTGTCGAACATGGGGTGTGCTAATTTTAGTATGGGGTGTGCTAATTTTAGTATGGGGTGTGTTTCAGGTTGGGCGTGTTTAATGAGGCATGACCCCATGCTTGGACTTTGAAGCTTGGGTTTTTTTAGATTCTTGTTTATTATACTCCGTATGTCCATCTTGGTATTTTGAAAGTCTGAAAACACAATTTAACACTTTTAGGTTCATTTTTATCATTTTAAATAAGAATTCAAGGAATAAATATATTTTCTATGTCTAATTTAATGCACATTACACCATTTTATCACACATGCACAAGCTTGTTATTGTAAAATAACAAAGACACACGAGCACCGAGATATACAAGCAAGGGCGACCTATCTAGGTGACATTGTATAGATGTGTTTACGGATTTTTTGAGTGGCAACAATATTTTTTTGGATGGTGACTTCATATGATATTTATTTTACTGGAAAAAAAAAAACTTACGTTGAAGTAAAAAAACGAAAAGTGAAAGAAAAAATTCACTAAAAAACTTAAGTTGAAGTAAAAAAACAAAAAGTGAAAGAAAAATTCACTAAAATTTTATTTTTTATAATAACAACAAAATTTACAACAAAAATTGAAATAACGATATCAAAGAGTTATATGAATAAGATAAGAGTATGTTAAGTGTGAGAATACAAAAAAAAGCTATTTAAATAAGATGGTTGCTAATCATACTATTTACTCATATTTAAGTACCAAATAATTATTAAAATTATTTTAAAAGATAAGTACGTAAAATTATTAAACTAAAAAAAACCTGAAACAATGAATAATTAAAACTAAACAAAAAATATATTTAAAATATGCCTGTTTTAGATTATTTTAGTAAAACAGAAAAATTAAATTTGTTGCTTTTTGTGATTTTTATATTTATTAAGAGAGAGAAATACGGTAAAACAATTTGAGTCAGAAAACCTACTTATTTTAATAAAAGTGTAACTAAAATGAAACATATTTATATCACATTCATTCTTACCAAAATTTTTTCGCCTATCTCTCCTATTAAATAACCACATTAATTATTAATGATATTATTCAAATCTTTTTTAGATTAATAATAATTTTTTAACAAGTTAACAAAGAGATCTTTTTATTAATATTATTCTTGAAGAAATAAATTTTTATAAAATAATAAATTTTTCTAAAACATCAGAATTTTTAAAAAATATAAAATATTATAGAATTAGTGTTTTTATAATTTAACTAAAAATAATTAAAACTGAAAGTAGTAATAAGAAAATTTTTTAAAATGCAATTTTTTTAAAACGGTTTGTTTTAAAACAAAATGCTTAATTTTTTAAATAAAATAAAAAAGTTTTAAAAAATGATATCATTATTTATTATTTATAGTTTAGCCAGTGTCTAATAAATCTATTAGAAAATAGTCCATTACACTAGTTACTTGAAGGATCTAATTTGACAATGATTAAAAGTTATGAGGCGTATAGTAAAGTTTCTTGGTAACAAATAACAACCAAAATATTTAAATCGTTATCGAGGGAAAATATTAAATCATTTATAATTTATAATTTAATCCACCCAACATTCGCCATTTAATACCTTCAAACCCCCAATCTTCAACGTACAGATTTTCTTCAGGCCCAAATCTCCGATTTCTTTGATAGTGACGACAATTTCCGATGCGGTGGTTCATAATTTGATGACGGTACATGGCGGTGATAAAGACAATAAAGGTGTACGGCCATTTGACTGGGCGGAGCTATGGCGGAGCAGTGGTGGTCGTTTTATCAACGGTGGCTGTCGGAGGTTTATTGGTGGGGGCGTTGATGTGGGATGTGTCTCTTAAGGCTATGATCACCGGTGCCGGAGATGAGGTGGAACATGAGATGTGTCGAGGTGGAATATGTTGGCATGGTGTTGCTTTGAAATCATCGGCGTTAGAGCTCCGGTTAAGGCCTCCACACCATGGGACAGAAGAATGTCTATCTAATGAACTAAGGTGCTTGTGAGTACAACCGTTGAAGCGAAATGTACAACTCCAATGCACAAACAAAGTTGATAATTAGTTTAATATAAATATGTTTGATAATTTTTTAGTTTAGATTTACTTAAACTCTTACATGTGCATTAGGTTGCAGAATTTGTTTAAAATGACCTAAAAACTTTGAACTTGAGCATGCGTGCAACATACGAACACAAATTTCAAACTAAAACTCCGAAGCTCATTTAGCGATGTTTTTGTGTGCTACATAACTTTTGCGACATGATGTGTTTTTTAAATTCGTTATATGTGAAAATAATATTAACTAAACACAATGAACCAGTTGGAAAAGTATGTTTATAAATTACTTATAAGAAACAACCAGAAATGAACCCCATGCGACATGATGTGTTTTTGAAATTCGTTATGTGTGAAAATAATATTAACATGGTTAAATATATAAAAAAAAATTATTTTTGATATCATAACATAAATAGAAAGCAGTTATACAATGATGCTCGATGTTATTTAGTCCATATTGGTTTCATCTTCGCGGTATCAATACATCGCTGTTAGTTTATATGACCTATAATATCAAAAATGATATCAATACAACTCCATTTATAACCAAATTTATACAAAAACGTCAATGAAAAAAATAAACAAAACACATTCCTAATCTTCTTAATTTAATAAAATAGTAATCATGAATTACACGTGGCAGCATCACATTTCTTCTAACCAAATTTTCTCTCTTCTATCTCCTACTAAATATTTGCCTTAATTATTAATAATATTATTTAACTTTTTTTATATTAAAGTTGTTTTTTAATAAATAAGAAATAGATCTTTTCATTAATGTTATTTTTTTTTAAAACTAAATTTTTATTAAAAAAATCTAAAACATCAAACTTTCTTAAAAATACATAATATTTTAAAATTAGTATTTCATAAACCAAAGATAATTAAATTGGGTGTTATAGTAAGGAAAAATTTAAAAATGATATTTTTTTGAAACAAAATGCTTAACTTTTTTATTTTTAAAAAAAGTTTAAAAACAAAAGTTTAAAAAATTTATATTGTTGTTTTAAGCATTATAGGTTTTACTCATACACAATTTTAATAATAACCTATCTTAAAATACCATTTTATAATTAATAATTTTTAGACAAAATTACAGAAAACGTACTTTAGGTTTATAGAAAATTGCATGTATCATCCTTTATCTTTAAAAAGTACTTTAATCATCGTTTATATATATATCTTTTATAACAAATTTTATCATTTAGACTAACTGCTGTTAAGTTATTTTATTAAGTCAAGGGCAATTTGATCTTTTTACTTTTAAAGTACTACTTATGTAATTAAACATAAATGATATTTTTTGCAACTTTTTTACCTTTTAATTAATATATGCATTTTTGCAATTATACAAGTACATATGATTTTTATATATATCATAACATATATTATATAATTATTTTCATCAACATTTTAAATATAAATATAAATTATGTAAATAGTATTATTATTTTTTATACTTACGCCCTTAGCCCTATTTACTTTACCTTTAATACTTTTTACAAGATATTTTTATATAATTATAGATTATTACCTTAAACTTGTTTTTTTTTTAATTTAAGATGTAATAGTGATTAACAGAGAGGGTCACATATGATTATTTTTTTAATTAAGTTTTAACTAAATTTCATGAATCGTTGCTCCTGTGTTTTTTTTAACTAAAAATACATTCTAGTTTTTAGTAAAAACAAAAAAATTAAAACCAAACGAAAAATAGACGTAAAAACATTGAACTACGCACGTAAAACGTAAAACATTAAAAATAATAACTAAATCGATCTAGGAACTATGCTTTTTGACGTGGCTGATAAACTGAAAAAATAGGCATAAAAACGTGGAATCACACACACACACACACACACGTTGCGGCTTGCTAACTCCGAAGTGTAAAACTAAAAGTTCATAAAAGATGAAAAGTGTAAGCGACCAAAGTTGAAAGTGAAAAATTATAAGGGTACAATTGTAAATGATGTAAAAGTATTAGGGTTAAAAGTAAAAAAATTATAGATAAAAAGAACAAAAGTTGATACAACCACTAAAGGTAAGGTAAAAATCATGATGCACAATGTATTTGATAATTATTAATATATATAATGTTTTTAAAATTAATAAAAAGTTGTTTTGTGTTTAAATTTTATATTTAACATAATAATATTAATACAAATTTAATAATATAAATTCAAATTAGTTAATAAATAATAATTATCTAATTACAATTTATATTATTAAAAGTTATGATAAAATTTGTTAATTTATATAATATATGTTACTTGTATATCTTTATTAAAATAAAATAATTTAAAAATTATATGTATAAAATTTTTTAAAATAAAAGCTAATTACGGAAAACGTCTTTTAAATTAGGTTTGAAGTTTCAAAAATAGTCCTTTAAGGGGTAGAAAGACTAAAATGCCCTTGGCTTAACGGAAAAAATTAACTTCCGTTAGTCTAAAGGACATAATCTGTTATGAAAAGTATACATAAAGAATGATTATAGTATTTTTTAAAGATAAAGGATGATACTTGTAATTTTTTATAAACCTAAATGATGTTTTCTGTAATTTATTAAATATTTAGTTATTCAACCCTACATACACGAGCTTATTAAAACAAGTTATTTTATATATAACATAGGTTGTGTTTGGGACTGCTTATGTTTCCCTTACTTTAAACTTATTAATTTTTGAAAAGTTAATAAGTTAAAAAAATGATTGACAGATCCAAAAATACTTTTTAAACTGATTTTTCATATAGGGTAAAAAAAAGTTTTTAAAAATAAGAAATATGTTACTTATTAACTTTTAAAAACTCTTTTTAGTTCAAATTCCTATTATACCCATTTACTATCTGCTATTAACTACTCTCGTCTTTAAAAATACGTCTTTTTTGATCATTTTATAACATTTTAATTTATAAGCTAATTTTAATAATTTTTTAAAAACACTCTTTGATAAATCATAAATTAATAATTTATTTTATCAAAAGTTTTTTCAACCAAAATAAACAATATCAAATGTTGGCCATAGTCGATAACTATTAGCTTTTTATGTGTTCAATGGATAAGCTCAAATTGTTGAATGAGTTTCAATTTAACTTTAAAGTCAACTTGATTGAAGTTTTTAGTTTTTAAGGAGTCAATCTTACATAAATCACAAATAACTAGGTCTGTTCACATTCCTAATTATAGATACAAAATATTTGCTTGTGTAGCAAATCCAATTCATGTGTGTTTCCCCTTAACGTATCATATGCAACCATTAATTGCAACCTCTATGTTTTCCCGTACTTCTACATCCAAAATGGCCTCTACGCAAAAAACTTTGCACACATTAGAGTGAACACCACCTCGTCGGAATGTTAAAAGAGCGAATACCACCCCTCCAGAATGTCAAAAACTCGTTGTGTTGTGTGTGGACGAGGAGTTTGATGGTGAATCATCAAGGCTATGGCCATCATCTTTTTCACGAGAATTGATTATGTTTAGTGACATTGATGCCTCTGCCATTGATGGTGGATGAGAAGCTATCGGGGCGTATACTCCTTTGGAATTATTGGTGTCATCAGAGGTTGGGGTTGAATTCGCTGCCATATTGGGGTATTCCGGTGGCGGCATCCATATTCCTCCTACCACTACAAATTGAGGTGTTTGTGGGTTGTTATTGTTATGGATTGTAGGGCTTGGCCTTCTTGTATGCAAACGATATTTCTGCCACAACAAGTGGAAAATCGTGTCAATAACATAATCACTCATAGATATTATGAAAGTAAGAAAAAAGAGTAAAGTAAATAGTTTTTTCTTGAATAGCAAATGTGTGACTTTGTTTCAAAAAAAAAAATTATATTAATCGGGGCCGCCTATCAGTTTCTTAGACGGGATCACACCACAATCCTTTTGGAGAAAACCCAATGCTAAAAAAATCTTTTGACTCAACTTAAAATATTTTGGTCAGAGTGAAACTTAACCTATAATTTTTTTTATATTTACATGTTATGAATAATTTATTTTAACTAGTTGGATTGACTATCATCTAGTAAAAGTAAATAGTCACCATTTGTTTGTCCCTTTAAAGTACTTGTATAATTTTTAAACACAAAATAAATTACAAACCTGCAAATGGCTTTTTACTTCATCATTGGTGAGCCCATCAACCTTCATAAATTCTCGAATTTGTTTAGGTGTAGCAACTGTAGAAAAGTAAATTTTCAAAATAAAAATCCAATTAATTAAAAAAGTAGATTAGAATTTAGAATAAATTAAAATAAAATAGCAAAATATATAATAATGCCGACCATGGGCACCGCCGAGCTGTTGAAGAGCATGAAGAAACCGCCGGTGCAACTCCGGCGACCAACACCTCCTCACTTTCCTATTTAACTGCCCTTTATCTCCACTCTTATCTCCGCCACAACCACCACCGCCGCCGCCTGTCTCCGCCGTGGAGCTGACGTCAACCTTCGGATCTGCTGATAACTTCGCCGTCACAGTCGCCGGAGCTGCACCGGAGCATTTTACTTTCTTGAATGGATGAAAAGCACCACACCCATTTCTCTTTACCTCCACCACCGGAACTCTTTTCGGTGATAACTCCTGAAAATTGTGTAAAAATCCAATCTTTAACTTGATTAAAAGAACAAAATACAAAAAATTATAAATCAAAATCTCTAATTCAACAGTTTTTATGTTATTACCACTGGATCTGGAGTTTGAATTGATAGTTGAGCAGATCTAAGCCAATCTAATTTCTTTGAAGAAGATGACGATGATGATTTATCTAATTTCTTAGAAATAATTTTGGGTTTATGAGTTAACTGGTGTTCTTGATCATCTTCATCTTCAACATCATCATCATTATTTGTAGGTAAAATTCTTTTCATCGGAATAAATTCTTCTAAAATTGGACCATCACTTGATGTCTGCTCAGAACCCTCAGATTGACCATTGAAGTAATCAGTCGTCGTTCTACACATTTGTTGTCTGCATCCTTCAATTGCTAAAACACCATTGAAGAAATCAAGAAAACACACACAAAATGAGAAATCACTATGTGTTTTTACAGAATGAAAATCTTTAAAAAATTATTAGTTAAAAAGCTTCAGAAAATCCATCAAGAAGAAACCCAATGAACAAAAACAAAAACCCACCAAGAATCTGAGCAGAAAAATGTCAAATTTCGCTTATGATTGGATAATCACACACAGTGAGCGTGTATTTGCACATACAAACATTGCAAAATCTGAAACATTTCTTTCTCAAAAAATACAAAATAAGAAAACCCAAATCACAAAACCAAAAACCCATCAAGAATCTCCATGAAAATCGCCATTAAAATACCTTGATTAACGAGCTCAAGACAAAGAGGAAGCTCACGTTCAAACACTTGAATCTTTCTTCTTTCTGATTCTAAACCCTTCATATACTCTCTACATCTCTGCATCTTCTCTCCAAAATCACTCCGATTATCATCATCAAACACCATTGAATCGACCCAAAAACCACTCAAATTTGTTGAATCAATTCGATCAACTATCAAATATCAATAAATGTGGAAGATGGGGATCCAGTTTGAACAAGAATTAAAGGATCCAAAGAAGAATCATTAAAGGGAATAACTTGGTCTGCAAGATGATTTTACATATAAATAATTCTAGAGAGAGAAAGTGAGAAAATACTAAAGTCTTTGTTTTTTGAATTTTCTTCAGTGAATTTTGGGTGAAGGTGACGAAGTCGGGTCGTCGCGTACGAAACGAATCTTTGATAAGGGGTTAATGGGAGGTCTTTTCCCCAGAGCAAGATTCTACCGTAAGTTGTCAAATACGCATTAAGAGCTTGTACCTTCCGCAGAGAAAGTTGTAGGAAAAGATGGATGTGACCATATAAAGTATGGAAACAGATTTAATAAGGAAAGAAGGTTGGAGAAGTGGTTTGAATATTCGAGAGTGATTCTTGTGTATGGGTTGGCAAGTGACGTCACCCATGGCTTGAAGATAAGATCATATTCAAGGAATACTAAAATATACATTTCATTATTTAATTTTAATTTTGTGTTTTTAAAAATATTCACAATGCGTTTTTTAAAAGTATATGAGTATGTTTTTTATATTATAATAAATTAGTTTGAGTGGGTGAGAGTGGATAATAGAAAAAATATTACTATTTATCTATATATTTGAGAAAACACTGTTTAATCCTTATAATTTTTTTAATATTTTTAGAAGTGATTGTGAGTGAAGAAGAGAGAAAAAAATAATGATAAAGATATATAAACAGTATTATTTAATTGTAAAGTAAACAGAAGAATTAATGATTTTTAGTCTAATTATATGCGTAAAAATAAGATTCTACTGTGAATGCTATAACTAGCATGTATTTTTTGTGGCGATATCAAAGTATAAACATATCACCCATGTGACAAAAAACGCTTTTAGAGATGCGCCGGAGGTATGAGGTATCTTAGCTTATGTGTATCGCCAGAGATACACACTTCTGTACAGCTCGCAAATACACCTTTTAAAAGAAATAATTTTAATGTTACTAATATTATTAATATAATTAATATTATTCATCTATAAAAATCACATTTTAAGTTTTTTTTAATTATTAAATGTTAAATAATAAAAATTAATAAATGTTATGTTTCAATAAAAGTATTTTAATATTATTTTTAGCAAACTTATGTACGCACTAATAGACTTTGTGAGCTCTTTGTAATTAATCCAATTGTGTCCGAAATTGACACTAAAAATTGTAGCAAGAGAGTAGGATAACAATAATTACATAAAAATAGGCATCGGCATTTCCAATCTAAGAACTTTAATATGCCCCTATGTTTGATGTATAATAAAGATGTCATAAAAAAACACTGATTCTTCATTACGAAGCTTCTTGTTAAAACATGTCGTTACGCCAATTCTATTTGGAGTATTTGGAGAGAACTGCAACATGTAAAATAATTTTGAAGATTATTTCACTACTTACCTTGTAAGGAGCTCAAGTAATTAATTTATTAGACTGTGCGTAGTGGCGCCTTTAGGAATCGTTAAAGTTGTTGATGTTGACACGATTGAAGCTTTAAATCCACTACGTCATAGTTAAAGGGGAGCTTCAAACTCATTTTTAGCCAAACCCTTAACAAACGTTAAATTTATTTTTTTCTCATTTTTAACAATTTTTAACTAAAAAAATGCTTTAAACGCACTACACTGGATTTAAAATGATTTTAATAAATTCATATATGTTTAGGTGATATTTTAACTAAATAAACTATTACACATAGTCTTAACAAAGCATCTGTCATTGCAAAATCCGATCATGCCTAAACCATTGAAAAAAAAACATTTAACAACACCTCGATACCATTAATCTACAAATCGATACATTAATAAAAGATGTGAAATTTTAAGAATATTTTATATGAAATTATCTTTGCCTTTAAAAAACATATCGATTCCAAGTCTGGATTTCGGAATATCCTTTAGGAAAAAGATTCTTCATAAATATTTTATATATTTATATTGAGAGTTAGACGCGTGGTCGAACACGTGCCCCAATGAGCGCGTATAATAATGTTAGGTCAGTATCAATTGATGTTTGGCTTTTCGGGACCTCAATGGGCACGGGATCGCTTTTTCACGTTTTTTCCAAACCGGCTTACATGCCCACCTCCCACCAATGCGCGTGACCATACGCGCCGCTACTCTTCGGATCTTTGTTGGATCCATCGGTGGATATCTAGTGGAATATTCTCAAAGTAGCTTTGGAATCACAAGCATGTTGCCGTTCTTTTTCCGTTAGTTTCCACAACATCCGTTAACCCCAAACGGCACAATATAAAATATTTTTGTCATATTCTAATCGGGTTATATCAATAAGAACAAATAACGATTGTGATTTATGAAAGTCGGCGGCACTCACATAAATAATAAATTAATTAATATATAAAACATTTATATCTCGTTCTTTATATTTTATTAGTGTATTTTTTATATTATGTGAAATAGTTGTGAGAAAAAGAGATATAAAATGTTAAATGTTTATTTATATATTTGATAATACACTATTCAACTCCTATAAATTTTTAATAGTTTTGAAAATGATTATAAATGGAGGAGAGAAATGATAGTTATAAAGGTATAAAATTTATTATTTAAATTGAAAAGTTTAGTTTAATTATAAATATGAAAATAATGAATGGGATATGAATGCTCTATTTACATTAAATATCATTATTTTTTATTTTTTAATTAAATAAATATTTTTATACATTTATCAATCCCCCTACTTCATTCACAACTACTTTAAAAAAAATTTAAAAAAATTATGAGGGTGAACAGTGTTTTATTAAATATACAGATGAATAATAAAAAGAAGTTTTCTCCTACACTTACAACTGTTTCATATAATATAGGAAATACATTCATAAACATATAAGAAACTCACTTTGAACGCTTTAAGTGGCATAAAAGTTGTTGTTTGACTCTTTAAATTTTAAGGTTTTGGTCACTCAAGTTTAGTTATACATGCATTTTATATCATAATAGACTTATTCATTTGTTTTTTAAGCTACTGATAAATTGTTTTAGTTTCTTTTCTTTCTATAATTTTTTAAATTTATTGTTTTCCAAAACTTCTAATATACTTTTCAGGTGTACTTATTTATATGTATATTTCAGTGTAAATTTTACTTAAAAATTTAAAATATAGTTGTGCGTCATAATATACAAATTATCAAAGCATACATAGAACTTGTCAATGCTGCTAAGTGCTAACATGTTTTATTTTTTTTACAATTTTATTTTTGTTTTCTCTTTACAACGTTTAAAGCATAATGTTTTGATTATATTTGTGATATATTTCAAATTACGACTATAAGCAGACACCTCTATCACAAAAAGAGAAATAGGATGAAAGAAAACGGAAAAAATATGTCTAGAAAGACAAGGCAAGGATTGTGAAAGTGAACGGGAAAGGAGAGACAACGGCCACACATGGAATTTCTTCCACGCAAGCCAACGTGAATAGGAAGTGGATCCCGTGGATTGGCAAAGCCAAACATTGTCAAAAAATATAAATGGATGAATGATGTAACAATAATAAAACAAATGATAGAAGAAATAAATGATCACTAGCCCAGACGTTGAAATTCGAATGCTTTAAGATCATATATAACAATCAAAAGATGTCTGGATATTTATGAGAGAGTCAAATCTTTTCAGTAAGGTCAGAATCACACAAATTTTTATAGTATACATTATCAATTAAATCAGAAAAATCTAATAACAGTAAAATATTCATACTACAACAAATGGTAGGTAGATTTAATTAGTACCATAACTCCATAAGCTCCTCACTATATATAAGGTAATACATTAATCGATAATCTTAAAGACCTTTTCCTTCCAACGGACTTAAAGAACTATATAAATTGTTTTCTCTACAAGTTTGGTATGTCGGTTTATATTTCTTTAAACATGTAAGTTGGTTGACAAATTTAAGTATAGACAATTACAATGCTCTAGTGAGTTGTAAAAATGTGTCGTCACCTAGGCATCAACTAGTAAGTCGTGTGGCGACTCACATTCAATAATAGATATAAGAATTTTTTTTAAAAATAGGGTTTTTAGAAGTGAGATGTTGACAAGGGGTACTTTTCTGTCCCGATGTTGACTTTAGGGGTACCCGCCCCTGCCAGGGGCGGGTTCTGCATCTCGAAAACCACAGCTTTATTGTGTGTGAAGTGTGACGATGTGACAAGGGAGACCACGCCCTTACCAAGGGCGGGTTCTCCGTTAACCCACACCGTCTGATCCAACTAACATCATCATCTCAACATCATCTGAACCACACAAACCGAGAAGACCACGCCCTTGGCAGGGGCGGGTTCTGAATTTTTTGACCGCTTTAAACACTAACCTAACACCATTTATTTATTTCTAACAACCTTTCACCATTTATATGTGAAACCACCGCACAATTTCTCACTATTCATTCAAATCCTTCTCAATCTAATTTCTCACTACTTTTGAACTTATTTTTTCTATAATTTCATACTTCATTTCGAAAATCAAAATGAGCTGAAGAATTACACCGGGTCCACTAAATAACGATTTGTTATTTTTAAGTGGTCAATATAGAGCTGATTATTATTTTCGAGATCCAGAAAGCGATGAAGGAATTTTACGTGTTAGACGAGGTGATAAAGCTTTTTGGGATTACATTGATGAAGTGCCTATCCCTGATAATATTATGAGATATATAAGGTTGGCTGGTTTTGCGGGTGTGATCGAGTGTGGTTATCGCAAACTTGACCGTGCTCTTATCTCAGCTTTGGTGGAGAGATGGAGGCCGGAGACACACACATTTCATTTACCGGTTGGAGAAACCACAATAACCCTTCAAGATGTACAAGTTTTATGGGGTTTGCCGGTTGAAGGTGATATTGTTTCTGGCACTGATTATGCTATGAGTGCATCTGAAATTATAATGAGGTTTGAGTATTTAACCGGCTGTACACTCGCTACAAGCGCTGTAAGTGGTTATAAGTTAAACCTAAGGTTTATTTTAAATGAAATAATAAAACCATTCCCTAATAATGCCACAGATTTTCAATACATCCAACGAGCTAGATTAATTATATTTTTTATGATTGGTGCCACTTTATTTCCTGATATTTCTAGTAACTGGGTGCACATAAATTATTTGACTCATATTAAAAACTTAAATAACTGTGGTAGACTTAGTTGGGGAAGTGCAGTTTTAGCATTTTTGTATAGACAATTATGTAAGGCAACGAGTGTCACAAATCGAGAGGTTGGTGGACCTTTATTCTTGTTGCAATTATGGGCATGGGAAAGATTACCTTCATTGTGTCCCCGGAATACGAGATCTATTGATTTCAGATTACCATATGGTGCACGGTATGTTAAAAATACTTATGTATTGACTATTTTTCAGTAATCTTATAATTTTCTAGTTAACCAGGTATATTTGAAAATTTGATTACAGATGAAATGGTGAACTTAGTTATGTAAACACCACTCCACACTGTTTGAGTGCGTATCGATCTCAGTTGCATTCATTAAGCGAGGCCACGGTATTAATATTAATCTAATATTATTTTGTATATATTAACATTGTGAAAACATATTAATACATATTTTTTATATCAGTTTAATTGGAGGCCTTATGATAATATTATCCACCTTCTACCTGATATCTGCACAAGTGGATATCAAAGCTGGAAAAGTGACACATACCTTATATGTTGGGAAATTGTTGAGCCTCACATTCCAAGTAGGGTTTTAAGACAGTTTGGAATGTTTCAACCAATCCCTAGAAGTGTGTTACTAACCCGGGAGCAACACACAAATTTACATTCGGTTGCTCGTAAAGGTGGTAGAAATAAAAACTGGTTACAACATCATAATATCTTTGTTCAAGCATGGGCGTTTCGGCTTAATTCAGTTGCTAATGAAGCATACACTGATTCGCCAATTGCTTCTGAAGCATACATGAGGTGGTATTTAGAGCGTACTGTTGTGTATACAACAAACCCGGCTCATCAAGACACGAACCCTCATGGCTTCCAAAATGATGGACAAAGATTGAGAATGATGGTATTATTTGTATAATGATTATTTAATTATTATTATTATTATTATTAATATTGTTATTATTATTATTTTAAAATTAATCTTTCATAATGTTATTTATAGATGGATGGGATGAGTCAGTTTTATCAAAGACCAGGGGATGAAACGGGAAGGAATATGGCGAGCCGTTATATGGAATTTGCACATGCAAACCATATAAGTTATCTACCAACGCATATGACACAGGATGTTGATAATACTCAACTTCCTCCTGTCACACAACGTTTACCCAGAAGGGGTAGAGGATGAGGGGCGGGTTGGTAGACAGCGGGTTGGTAGATAGGTTGTTGATGATAATGTTGAGCAACAGAATATGACAGAACAAAGGGATTTCACGGAACAACAGTTCGACTCCCCCTTTTTAAGCCAAATGGGCAACCAAGATTTTTTTTTACGGTGGTACCTCAAGTACTCAGTTTCCACATTTTAGTCAAATGGGGACCAGAATTTCGAAGAAGGGGGCCCGTCAAATTCTTATCAAAGCCCTAATACTAGTTATCAACAATCATTTCACCATTCTTCCCCGCTACCTTATTACCCTCAATTTCAAGATACGGCTCAATCAGTTGACCAGTTTTTTAATGCATCTCCTTGCCCGTTCGACTTAAATGATGAAGCAACAAACGATAATGATGACACTCATTAGATATTATTACTTTTACCTTTTTTATTATGTAATTTTTTATACTTTTATCTATTAATTATATAATGCAATTTTATTATAAATTACAAACATAAAATACAATATTATTAGAATAAGCATCCAAAAGCTAACAAGTAGTTTAATAAAAAGTAAAGCGGTAATACAACAAAGAAGTTCACTTGTGGGTCTTGCGTTTGATTATGTTTTCGGTGAACCATTCAGGGTGACTATATATATAACGATACTGATAAAACTCTTTTGCCATATAGCGCCGATATCTTGCACACGTGTCTCTAAAATCTCCCTCCATACTTAAGGTTTTTCCTTGAACTAGCTTTTCCATTAACATACAAACAAAAACCCCTGAATCACCACCAAGGTCACCCCGGCCCTTAGGCAAGTACTCCTCAGTAGTTGTGAAAGACATATGATCCCTTTTATCAACATGAATAAACAGTCCAGTATAATTTTTTTTCCAGTAACCAATCTGTTCCATCAGACAGTAAAAATTACATGGAAAAAAATCTAAAATAGGGAGAACTAACTCATAAGATAGTTCACGATATAAGTTATTTGACCAATACTGAAGGATCTCCATTGTATGCAACTTGATTCGGATAAGTAACCAATCTTCTACTGCTTTTATAAGTATTGGAATATAAACATATTGCACCTCCCAAAATGGAGGGTACAACTCATCAGTTCCGTTGGCATATTTGACAGGCTTGACATCTTCCCACACACATAATTTATCACGAAACTGAGGTGGTAAAATTGTCCAATTCAACCCTGATGGTCCGAATTTCGCAAGCTTTTCACGTCTCATCTGCATCACCCATTTTACCCAACCTTCTATATGCTATGATATAAAGTATTATCATCTAATAAATATTCTATAAAACTAATTTATTTAACTGAAAAATATATAAGATTTTTACCAATGGAGAAAGACGACCGTCGCGTTCGTACCCTAATAAAGCACCCCAAAAATCCTTCCCAAGCCAGTTACCACCAAATAGAACTGAAACACAATATGGCGTATCCCCGTTGTTGTAGAAGTCAATAGCATCGTTTGACCAGTTCTTAGATTCTTCTTCATCTGCAATTAAAAATGGTGTATGCACCGGGTTGTTTTCTGACGAAGATGATTCATGTTGCTTCCTAGGCCGCCTCAACCTTTGTAGAATTGAACTCCTCGATCGGAGTTCATGAACTGGTTCTTTACCGGGTCGGTGTGCCATTTTTATGGGTTATGTGGTGTTTTTTTAGAAGGAAAGTTGTGAAATGTGGTGATTTTTTATGATAAGGGTGGTGGTATTTATAGGAGTTTTTTTGGAATAAAATTAATATTTATATTTTATAATATAAACAAGAATAATATTTATATTTTATAACATAACAAATAAAATTAATGTCCAACAATCTACTCATGAATATGAGTTTGGACAAGTGTTCATGTTATGACCTGTTTGTCTACATATTGAACATCTACGTATGACACGTGCATCTGGATGATGAACATCCATCTCGTTGTGTATCCTTCTCGTGCGTCTCCTACCTCATGACGTGGTGATTTTTGATGGATCGCCTCTTATCCTCCAACTCGGGTTCGTCCAATAATCAATGTGACGAAGCGGGTAAAAATGCCCGTTATACTGTTCTTGATAAACAACAGTACTATAGACCTGATGAACAATGTTATGAGGTGATTCACCTCTATGGCGGCAAACTACAATTGCATGTGAGCACGGAAATCTTTGCATCTGCCATTTACCACACGTGCAAGTTCTGTTTTTGTATTCCACGGTATAATCATTTCCACCAGCTTCATTTGTTTGTATCTTTGACAGAACTCTATACCTCGCCTCTCTGTAATCAAAGTCTGTTATGATATGCTCTTGCGAGTTAATATCACGTGCGTTAAATAAACGCCATATGCGAGGGGGTAACGCGGTGTTGCAGTTGGCTGCGATGTCAGTGTGCTTTCTGAACTGTTCGACTGTTTTCTTGAACGTACAATTAATAATAGCTTTTATTGGCATAAGCCTGACACCTTGCAACGTATTGTTGAAGCTTTCTGAAATGTTCGTCGTCAGGTTACCCCACCGACGATGATTTTTATCATGTAGAAGCGTCCATTTACTCTCTTTAATAGCTTCTAAATATTCCCATGCTTCTGGATTGACGCTTGTCATTTGACTTACACAATAGTTATACTTCCTTTGTTGGGTGGTGCTTCCGATAGACCAACATAGCCTTTTTAAGCTAGAAACCTTGAACTTTTGCATGAGGTTACTTCGAACATGTCGGAGACAAAATCGATGTACAACATTATTTTTCCACTCTTCAAGAGTATTTATTGCATGAATAATTCCTTTGTGCCTATCGGAAATAACACAAAACTTTTTTCCCGAACCAATAGAATTATGGTGAACTGCAATGTGTGACCAGAATTGTTGGAAAAACCAACTCCAACTTTCTACCGTCTCTTCGTCTACAATTGCATAAGCTATCGGCATTACGTAGTTGTTTGCATTTTTTGCAACTGCAATTAACATTTTACCACGGTAAGAACCTTTCAAGAAAGTGCCGTCAACAGATATCACCGGCTGACAATAGCTGAATGCTTTAATTATTGGACCGAAAGCCCAAAACACATATTTAAATGTGTAATAAGCAGATGTACCGGTCGGATGATGTAACCATTCCACGATAACATGGTTCTTCTCTTGTAATGCGTTGATGTACGTAGGTAATTCCTCAAAGTTACTGTCCCAGCTACCATAAATATTCTCAATAGCAGCTTTTCTAGCTCGCCAGGCTTTATTATATGAAACATCAACATTCAACGTGTCTTTTAAATGTGCTTGAATTTGCTTGATGGGAAAAGCAATATCTTGACGAATAAAATGGATGATACGGGTAACAATATCTCTGCATTTGAAACTTCATTTGTTGTTACCAACAACAGAACCAAAGCAGTTGTGGGCATTCACCCATCTTGAAATTCTCCACATGTGATGATCATGGTTCTTGGAAGCATAAACATACCATGAACATGGAGGACCACTATGAAGATTATTGTTGTAATTAGGGCTAGTGCTGTAACACTTTGCTCTCCATCTTGTACGTTTACTTTCAACTACTACAGCCTCTCTGTTACGTGCAAGATTCCATAACCGCACTGCATGCATCACTTCATCTTTCGATTTAAAATACATTCCAACACGAATTTCTTTTGACTCTTCATTCCATATATCCATATGGTCTTCATCGTCAAAATCAGCAGCTTCATAATCTCTTAACTCCTGAGGATCTTCAGAATAGTTCACCTCCCCGTAAGATCCTGGATTAACACCAGAATTATAACTGTTTGAAACTCCATAGTTGTTGTTGTCATCATCACCGGATTCTTCTTGTGATGGAATGAGTTCAGTATCTTCACTGCTGTCTGAAGTACCATCATCCGACTTATCAAAACCTCCGTTATCATCATCGACTTGATGATGAGAATTGGTTGACGGACCGGCTTGATAATCATGTGATCTTACATTGCCTTGATGATAAGAATTGCTTGACGGATCGGGTGCTTCTGATACAGAGAAACCGCGTACGAGATCCATATAATTGGATTGTTGTACAGACATTTTCGGCTCAATGATAACATAAACATTTCCTCGGAAATTTTCAACATTTTCTCCCAAATAATACAAGACATCTAGACTTGAGTCACTGAAAATTTCAGAACTTTGAGAGAAACCACCATATAAGTAATATAATTTTAATTTCAAATTATAATACTCTTTTTGAACCTGAAGATAAATATAAATTAAATCTACAAACTCTTCGTATGAAACTCTATTACGAAGAATAATAGTTGAACTTCTAGTAGAAACATCACATATGATATTTCCATTTTCGAATGAAATATCACCACCCCAATATATTTGTAAAAAATAAGGCCGAGACATGATAATGACTAAGTTTTTTTTTTAACGTGTGAATTTAGTATGAAAATGTGAATGAATCCGGATGTTTTATAAGTATTATTGGTGAGTGAGTAGGTTAAATAGGTGGTTGAGGTTTATTTGAGAACCCGCCCTTGCCAAGGGCTAGTTCTCCACCACTCACATCACACACATTTTCACATGCACAGATCACATCAACAATCAACAAAATCAACAAAGAACCCGCCCTTAGGAAGGGCGAGGTCTCAGTCCGGTGGCAGAACCCGCCCTTGGGAAGGGCGAGGTCTCAGTCCGGTGGCAGAACCCGCCCCTGACAGGGGCGGGTACCCTTAAAATCAATAAATATCAAGATTCGCCCCCCTTGTCAACTCTCTTCTCAAAAAAGCACCATTTATAAAAAAAATTCTAGATATAATGGTTTAATAAGTATGATTATGATTTTTAAAATAAAAAGAAATTGACAGGTGTAAATTTAGTCCCCCATTTCATTTGCTTGAAAAATCTACCTTCCATGCTCGTAAGTCCACTCATAGTGGGTTGCTCATGCCCCCTTTTATGGAGGGACATGGACGGACAATGTGGTGTTCAACAAGCCTCATGACTAGATGGTATGATCACACTCACTCATGCTGGCATTACATATGCCCTCATTGTATGAAGTTGTTAAAACTAACCATTTTATCACATTAAAAAGGTTTAACCAATTCTTTATTAGAAGTGAATTACATTTAATTAAACATTAACAATTGAATATGTATCAATGGAACAAAAGAATAAGAGCTGGTTTTGGGGCTGACTGTGGTTTATAGGAGATCCCAGAGGCTCGCTCGGAAAGGCATCCTACCAGCTCGGGAAAGCGGTTTTCTACTACTTGTCATTAAGAGAAGCTGGGAGTAGCTTTCAGGCATTTTCTCATTGAGGAGGTATTAGATAAAAGATGAGCCGTCTCTTATAGTGTGAGAGTATAACAGTAGCAGCAGTTATTGCCCCGTACTCATGAGCATTGGCGTGAGCAGCTAAGCTAAGGTCGGAAAGAAAGAATGGGTGGGCTTACAGGCTACCTATTTCCTCAGCGCCGCCACACCTCCCCTGTGAAAGAGGGGGACCGGAGCTTTCATCTGAATTCCCCTATGTTCGAGACCTTTAGCTAACCTATTGGGTAACCTCATGCTGGTACCGAGGAGGTTTTGGATATTTTTTTAGATCTCCCAAAAAAGCTAGTCCTCTAAGATAGAGGGGAGATTTCGGAGACTTTTCGCCAGTCAATTCAGTGTCCGAGCCGATGAGTAGGGTTTGGCCTTCTCCTTCGCTATAGAGTTGACTTTATAAGAGATACTTATTCACAAATTAAAGTAATTATATAATTAGTTGGATACTAAAATTTATTAGATATTGCAGATTCACAGTCTAATAAAATAGTTAGAAATATAGTACATCTTAATTACGAATAGAATAATAATTCTACTTCTAACAAGATAATATTATATCTACATTAGAGATAGGGTATTATAAAAATTCAAATAATTGCTTAAATTAATCTGTATAGTTTATACAAGTTATTTATTCACAAGGTTTGCATAATTAAGTTAAAAGGTCACAATTAAATAAAAGTCAACTTGCTACCACTGGTTGGTGGCCAGTGCTAGAGGTAATGCCTCTCGAAGTATCAAGGTTTATATATGTCCGGTTCAAGTCACTCAGGAGTGAATAAAATTAGCTGTTCTCTGAAAAAAAAAAGTCAACGTGTTTTTTAAAAAAATTAAATTTATGTCAACGTGGGCTGGTAATTAAATACAGTGCATTTGAGCCGAAAAAAATTGGGCTAGAGATAAAAAAAAAACAGATGACCGGCCCATTATTGACTTTGGTCCACCACTCCTGCTCCAGACTCCAGTTGCTCTAGCCCATCAACGAATGTGTTCTTACCTTATAGTTAAAGGAAAGCTCACGATTTGGAATTTCCATTCAAAGGTTTATAACTCACCGGTATCAAGTTGTGTAGGAAATGATCATAAGCTGAGGTGAAAAACTAAATGCCTAAAAATCAAATGGGATATATGATGGCATGAGAAAATTAGATGTTTCGAGTAAAGTCATGATTAAATACAGATTTAAACTAGAAATCACTTATAAGGTATCCATACTAGCAAAAAATGGTAGATAGAAAAAATGATTACCTTAAGCAGCTCACTACACAAGTCAATACATTCATCAATAGATGATAATCACAAAGACCTACTATTGGAAAAATTAATCTGGACCTGACCCGGGTCCGACCCATCAACAAAACCTAACTGCCATTAGTCAGTTATGATGATAATTTTATAAATGTCATGTTTGGTTTTTTTAAAACCTCTTGATGATTGTAGAAGAATTTTGGTTCCCTAGTGTCTTTTTTTTTTTTTTTTTTTTTTTTTTTTTTTTTTTTTTAATTGTTTTCTAAATACAAACAAATGTAGTAATGGTTAATGCATAAGGAGATTTAGGCTGTGATTTGGGAAGATCTTTCAAATTGTTATTATCTTCGAGGCCGGGGAAATAAACAATCTAACGATCTGCTTCCGCATAACAATCAAGGTATTTCCCATTTTTAATAGCTTCTTTCGCCCATATAAGTTGTATTTCCTATTAATTTGGTAACCTGTTTGATATTCCTCTAAACATGAATGCAGGTTGATGTTTTTTCTTGTTTTTTTATTATTTTTTTTAATTTTAAGAATTATATGTTTAGCGTTACTTGTCCGTGTACCAAAAACATGAAGAATTTATATGTTATCATGGTTATGTCTAATTTGATACGAACTTTTGATACTTTTTTTAAATCATTATTTTAAAAATGAATAACATTATATTAGAATTTAAAAGAATTAGTTAAGCATTTATATTATGAGTAGTACTTGTTTACACTTTTAACTTGGCATGCAGTGCATTGGAATAATATTGAGATACTAGAGTTTATTAAATAGGAAAATATTTAAATAAAAATACCCTTATAACTAAAAAATATAAAAAAAATATAAGAAGTAATCTTAACAATCAATCTTATTATTCACAAGATGTATATGAATAAGTTGTAGGTCAAAATCACAACTCACAAGTCACAAAAAAACAAAACCAACGTGGGCTGGTAATATAAAACCACTACATTTGGGCTTAGAAACTTGGGCTCGAGGTAAAGAAACAGATGACTGCCCAATTGCCCATAATTGAATTTAGTCGGGTAACAAGAAATCAAAATAAACAAGTGGATAGAAATCATTAAGGTGAGATACTTCAAGATCCAATAAAAGTTGGTAGAGGTCTTGGATTTAAATTTCACATATAGACAAAAAGAAAATGGGGTTTCTGTAATGTGAGATTCCTTCGGATGTTGATCTCAGGTTTCGTATTTAAGTAATGAAGATAATCAGGTGGGACAGTGGCCCGTTAATGATTCAATTAGCTGTTAAAAAAAGTGAATAAAACCTAGATCCCCTCTAGTTAGGGGTGTAACGGGGCAAGTGAGGTCGTCTTGGCTGGAGCTCGGTTCGTATTAACTTAATAGGATTCGAGCTCAAGCTCGAGTTCGTTTAAATCTTTTATTTGAAAACTTGAGCTCGATTCGCAAGAAAATTTTTACATTCAAGCTCAAGTTTGTCTCGGACTCAACTATTTATTAATTAATTATTATGATGTTTTTGTAGGCACTTAATCTACTCTCACCTAATTTACTTTATGTTTAAAATAAGACTTAAACCTAACACCTCGTGGATGAAAAGCATACGTACACATTTGCTAGTTAAGCTATGCTAGTAGTTGTTATAAATTATTTTATTTATATATAACATAACATATATTATATTATTTGATTATTTTTAAAGCTGGCTAAACGTATCCATAAACCATTGTCATAACTAATAATGAATGATTATTATTAGAGATGCCTAAAGGAAAATTACAAAGACAGTGCATTGCATTTCATCAGATTCACATGTTGAATATACATACATGTGAATATCAATGAACACATATTGTACGGTGGGGTATATTTTAGAAAGACAAATTGAAGATAAAAACAAACAGACGAGATAAGAAATTCAAAGCAACAAAAGTCCGAGATAGGAAGGTTAAACTGTGTGCTTCGCATGCCTACTGCAACCATCTTATATATTAGTTAAAGTTCGAAATAAACAAACATATTAATTTATAATTTACATTGGAGCTAAGGGTCTCGTTAGAAGTAGCTTCTAATCAGTAGCTTTGCTATGAATGAAATGTAATGTATACGTATATAATTATAGTTATTATGGTATTTATATTATGATAGTGAATGTGTGTAAAGACAAGAAAAGAAAAGAAAGGGTAAAGCTATGGGTGAAACCCAAAAATCAGTGGTCCATATGAATTCTGACAAAGACTCGATCAAAGTGTTAGTATTAGTATCAGTCATCTCATCTTTAACTCAGAATTGCAGCTACCTGCAATGAATCTCTTTTTCTATCTGTGTTTTTGTATGTGTGTGTGTGTGTGTGATGCAAGTGCAAACTTAAGTAACAGTAAGATATATCATACATACATACATATACATACATACATATACATACATACATACATACATACATACATACATACATACATACATACATACATATATGTATATATATATGTGATGGTACTTTACAAAGCTCTGATGTGTTTACAAATGTTATCTGCAGTCATCATGGAGTTCATGGACCAGTTTGATTCAGTCACTGTGTGTGTAGCTAGGGTTAATGTTAACTAGCTTAGCAATTAATGCTTAATAGACATGTTAATTAATTTATGCATGGTTAGCATGGATCCCTTTTTATGTGCCCTCTCACTCACACATGAACATGAATTGCACTTACCACCGACAGTTACTACAGATGATTTTTTTTATTTGGTGTTGTTTTAAAAAAAAAAGATGGTTTTTGGGGTGTTTTTGGAAGTATTATGGTTTTTAAGTGTTCTATTAGTTTGACTAGTGGAACTTGCATATGTGATTGCTCGAACAAGTGACATGACACAGACCCTTGAGGGCATCCGGTGTACCTATTGACACAGTATGCAAGTTCTGCTAGTCCGACTAGCTTGACACCCAAAAGCATAATAATTCCAAAGTACGCACAAAAAACCATCTCTTTTATCAAAACAACACCAAACCAAAAAAAATTCATTCATCAACTCATTCAATACCATAAACACTTTTATGGTATCAGAACGAAAACCTTGGATCTCACGCGGCCATCATGGTTTAAATGCTAGCTAGGATCATGTGATTACTCCATGATATAATATAGGTGATCATGTGATTACTCGATGGTTAATTTATACACAGGAACATTAATCACCTGTTCCAGACTCAAGGATCCCTCTCTAGAAAGCTAGCTGACAATAAATCCAATCGTTAATAAATAAAGATGTTTCCAAAACTGGTTAATCAGTTGTGATTAGATATGATATAACTGTGATTAGCTACTTTTAGAAAGTCAAACGTTTTTATATCGGTCATTGTGATTAGATATGATATAACTGTGATTAGCTACTTTTAGAAAGTCAAACGTTTTTATACCGGTCATGCTAAGCGTACAAGCAGCTATGCCAAGTGGTTAGCTATTAATATATTTGTTTGTCAAATAAAATTTATAATAATCTTTCTACTTTAATAAAAAAATATCTTGTGATGACACGTGACAGCACCACATTCATTCTAATCAAGATCTTCCTGCTTCTCTCTACTATTAAATAATTACCTTAATTACCGATAATATTATTTAACACTTTTTTGAATAAAAATAGTTTTTTAATAAATTAAGAAAAAAATCTTTTTATTAATGTTATTTCTATAAAACAACTTTTTTAAAAATAAGAAATTTTTACAAAACTCAAACATTTTTAAAATTAGTGTTTTCAAAAAGTAATTTATTTATAAACAAAAAATAATTAAAATTGAAAATTATAATAAGAAAAATTTTAAAAATGATTTTTTTTAATTCGATTTGTTTTGAAACAAAATGTTCAACTTTTTTTTTGAAAAAGAGGTTTTAAAACAAAAATTTAAAAAGTTGATATAACAGTTTTATTATTTATAGTTCTTACTCATACATAATTTCAATCATATTTTATCTTAAAAAATTATTTTATACTTAATAAAATTTTATTATATTTAATGTTTTATTTGTTCAACATGTGTAATACACGAGTTTATTAAAGCTGGTTAATTATATACATAATTCATCGTGTATATACATATATATAATTATGGATATTATGTCTTATATTTGATTTTATTAATTATACTGAACGTCATTTAGCTCAACGATTTGTGTCAAATACATTTTTTTAATTAACTTAGTTAAATCTGTTAAATCATATCATGTGCAATATACAATGAGAAATTTAGTCTTTTTTTATTAAGGTTTTTAATAACTGTCATTAGTTGCTCACGTACCACTGCTTGGTTGCCATAACCATCTGTCACGTTCGATAATGAAGGAGAATTAAGGTTGATGCTACTTCTCACTAAGTTTGATGCTACTTCTAGTTCTAGTATTCTATTATGCTTGTGTAGGCTTTTTCTTTGTAGGCATATTTGTTTGCTAGGTATTTATTAAACATAGATGGAAATGGATATGCCTTGGTGCTTTTTTTTCCCTGCTATTGCTATTGTTGTTTGTTGTTGATGATGTTGATGCTAATGATGAGCATTGTAAATATCACGTCGGTGAGTTATATTGATGGATCATTGTCGAGGGAATTTCAGATAGATACTAATTAAGTCTTAGAATAGGGTCTTAACAAATAAATTATATATGTAAATTACACGAATCACGTTGTATTCGAAGATCTCACGGATAAATTACACTACAATATATTGTTGTCTCTACATGTGCGCTCAACCGGGTGCACATGGCTAGATGCGGGCACCCTAGAAGTGCTTTACCATAATGTTTGTGTTTGTGCCCATTGGATGGCTTGAAGTGATAGATGTGGGCATAACTCTACATTCCGAGGTCAATTCCTGCTAACTTGTCCTCGACAGATTACGTACGTACATACCATGCTCAAACAACAATCTTCTATATTTTACAATATCAAGAGTTTGCCATTTATTGATTTGAGCTTTCCGACGCACAACGTTGGCTTTTTATATAAAACCAATAGCTATATTTATCTGCCATTAGTTGCCGTCTGTAAAGAATATCACTTACAGAATTCCGAAGAATATATAAGATGAATACATGATAAATAATTGTATACCACATCTCTCTCTTATTAGTCTACACAGTTACGAGTCAAAGCAGTAAAGAATGCTTGATCCGGATCTTGAAGATATTGAAGACCTTGCTTAATAATTTTAGTTTAAGGGGCAATATTGGAAGTTAAACTAAAGTTATTAAGTCTAAGGGTTAAGTTTAAGTGTCAATTGGTGTAAAGTATGTTTTAGTATTATGATATTGTAATTTATAGAGGTTTAAATGTAATGAAGTGTTATTAGGTTGTACCACTACTTATCAACAACGTGTTCTTTAGGGAGGCAACGGTTCACATAGTATATATTAATTTACGTGTTTCATTTGTATTAAATCGATATTAAAAATATTATAAATTCCGACCACATAAATGTTTAAGTTTATGATCATCCAACAATATATATTATTTGATTCACAACCTATATTTACGGGAGCCATATTTTGATTTTCAAATACAGAAGCTCATCTTTCCCCTATAACTAATTAATTTTGAAGCATTAAAAAACAAATTAGAATAAACGTTTTGAATAATATTTAAGATGAACACCGAATTAATAAAAGAAGGCTCTTATATAGTTTATATAGTATTTAACACTATCTCTTTCTCTATTCCATATATATGGTACGTCTACATTACTACTATAAGTGTTCATATTGTCCTTTGCTCATAATAAGTGTGTATCGATGTATAATTAACAGCCTTTATATAGTTTACTAGGTTAGTACCCCGTGTATTACACGGGTTGAATAAATAAAATACTAAATAATTAGTAATAATAATTTATGAATTATAAAATTATGTTTGAAGATAAAATATGATTATAATTGCATATGAACAAAAAGATATGATTTTTAAAACGAAAGGTTTGTATCAAAAAGGTTATAATTTTTTTTAAAAAGGAGCGATTTAAAATATTATGTTTCAAAAAGGTTTACTGTTTTAGAAAACTTTACATTATATAAAAATTTTATTTTTTTTATTTTTTCTATTTTAATAAAAAGATATAATTTTTAATTTCTTAATAAAGTTTATTTTTAAAAACATAGCTTGATTTTAAAAAATCTAGATAAGAGAGAAAAATGTATCAATTAATAAAATTTATTTTTATTAAGAGAAAAATTAATTTGAGTGTTTAAATTACTATAATACTTTTTTGGAGGGAAAATGAATTCATGATATCTAAATGAATGACATGTGTCAAAAAGGTTGTTTAAGAAAATGATTTCTTTTATTATATTCTATAGATTTATATTTCTTTTTATTATTAGTTGGGTACAATTATTATAAGACTTGAAGAAAGGCATCCAAACAAATGGCTACGGATCCAGGGCAAACATTGTGGGTCTAGGAAAAGGACAATGCATCGTGGTGAGAATCTAGTCTTCTTTAGCGTCAAACAAATGAATACTTACAAAAACTTTCCAAAACTGTTCAAGCATGCATTCTTAGTGATATCATATAATAGATGAATACATTTGTGCGTCAAAAGTTTTGGAAACAAATGGGCACTAATCAACATTTCTAAATGCAAATAATAAGATTTGTACTATCATATATCATGCATGATCTCCATTACCTATACTTCTCTTGTCTTCATTGTAAAGATTTTCATCTTCAAGATTATCTTCGATCAAATCTACGCAAGTGTAATGAGGTCCATGACCATTTCCGAAGGCGTGGATATGGTCTTTAAGCGATCTTTTATGCTTAAAATCCGACCCACAAACACAATACCATAACTTCCCACAATTCTTTTCGTGTGTCCTCCAATCGCCTCTTACCGCAAAGAGTTTCCCACATTTTCTGCACCCAAAAGGCTTTTCGCCATGCTTTCTTTTGTAGTGCGTTTGAAGCGTCCTGAAGTCTTTAAGCGGCCTTGATCTTGGGTGGTCTATGTTGTTTTTGCAACCCTCTACACAACAATAACAAGGTAATCGCACCGTTGAGGACGCTGGCTTTGTGCCTCTCAAGGATTCAGGACCCTTTCTGTACTGGGATCCATGCCCCCACATATGCATCTACAAGATAACAATGACAATAGCCGTAAACCTAAACCCTAAACGCCAAACACCATATCAGATATTATTTATCTACTACAATATAACGCATTTTAACTTGTTAAGGGATGAATAATGGTTGCCTTTAAAATCATAGAAGCTAGTAAACTATACATCTTTAGAAGAAATCATGAATGGAAGGCATACTTGATAATTAACACACTCAAAAAAGATCCATCTAAAACATGGTGAAAATCACTAATCTTTAATTACCAAAACTCTTGCATAATAGTGTGATCAGTTGCACACAGTTGTCCTGACAATGTGCAGCAAGTAATTAATAAACAGTACATAAAAGGACCACTATGGCTGAGTGTTCAATTAGTTAATTACTAAACACTTGATTTTACCAAAGGCATCAATAGCATGAGAATTGAGAAGTAATCACCTGCATGTTGTTGTAGCGGTTGAATGTTTTGTTGCAAACAATGCAAGAGAATTGTGTAGGACCAACCATGATCTGTGCTGGTGTAGGGATCCAATACTGTAAGTGATCTGGTGCTACCATCATGTTAGGGTTTGTAGCAAAGATGCTTGCTTCTGCTTCACCTAGAGCAGATGCAGTTGGTGGTTGACCTATAGCCATTGTTACATCATCTTTGCAATCATTGATACTTGTGTCAAGAGTAAGATTGAGGTCAAGGTTAAGATCTTTATTAGGGTTTTTGTGAGAAGAGCAAGATGATGAGGTTTTAGGATGATGATCATGGTCGTGGTCGTGGTCGCGATCTGAGTGTTTGCATACATAGTAGTGTTGCGTTTTTCCTGGAGGACTAAGAGAGAGTAGAATAGAATCTTCATCAACTTCATCACATTCCAAACATCCATTACTCTCACTTGTTGTTGACATGTTGGAAAGGAGAGAGGAAGAAAACTAATTATTGCAAAACAAAGTAGGAGAGCTCTAGTAGTGGAGATACAAAATACAAAATGGCTATTTGCAAGCGGTATGAGTCGTAAATTCCCAGTTTTCTAGCGGCGAAAGTACAAAAAAGTTTGATTTTTGTTAGAGAGAGTAAGAGAGCTCTAGCAATGGAGATCTAAAGCGGCTATTTCCGAGCAAAATGCAGTCGTAAATTCTCAGTTTTCTAGTGATGAAGATCCAAAAAGGTTCGATTTTTGTTAGCAAGAAACGCGGTATATATAATGACATCTACACATATGCCATTACAAGCATGTGTTAATTGACAAATGATACTTTTTGGTGATGAGAGCTCAAGAAAGAAGCTTTTAAGTCATGGGTATTGGTGGACACAACAAATGAGATATATAAAGAGGGGAGTGTGTATTGGGAGAGGGAGAGAGAGAGAGAGAATGAATGAGCTCCAAGAAAGAGGTTTTTAAGCTTTTAGCATTGGTAGAGAATTAGGTAAATCTAGATGATGATGAAAAATTCAAATTAAAATTATTGGATGGACTAAAGAAAGAGAGATTGAAGGTGTGCACGTGGAATAGAGATATAAAAATTAGGAAGGTGATTGATTTGGCGTGTTTAGAAATGGAGGAGACAAGGAATAGGCAAAACACAGGTGAGAAAGAAAGAAACTGCTGCATAGAATTGTGTACCAATCTCATTTACCTTCATTTATTTTCAATTTGAATGTAGATTATTTAACCTTAATCCCATTTTCTTTTCATTTGTTTTGTTTTTAGGTGAGTTTTATGATGTGGTCAAATCTAATCTCACACTAACCCTATGGTCAAATCACATTCAAAAAACATATTGATGAATGATTTTTAATTGTATTTAAATAACTAAAAAACATATCTCCTTAAATGTAGATTGAAATGAGTCGTGTTTGGTCATTCTAGCAACTATAACGTAAGCCTTACAACCAAACGCCTCTCCTATGATAATTGAACATCCTTTTTGATTGTCAAAATCTGCTAGAGTTAATCTTGACATGTATGAATTCAACTCTTATGTCAAAGGATCGTGTTAATTTTACATCAAACGGTCATTACAATCAGCGGTTGTTTGGTTATTCTTCACATGACCATTTAAAATCGCTTACACGAAGTAGCACTTCACAAACTTTAGTGGCTTAGAAGTTTCATATAATATTTAAGGGAAAACACTAGGATTTGCTTAAGAGTACAACAGGAGTGAAGGTAAACCAAAGTGTGAGATTTTTTAAAGTCTATATATTTTGAGAAAATACTAATGGATCAAATTAGGTGATACCGTCAAAGACCAGTCTTTCGGGTTACAAATTTGGTTGTTGCTACTATTAATGGATACCATATATCAAAGATATTTATATATTCTTCATAATTTTCAAAGACCACTCTCGAAGGTGATTTAAAAGAAATCCAAGTGTTTACCTTTGGTGACTAAGGTTGCCCATTTGGATCCACTAGAATAGATGATGTTGCTGGGGTTTCTAGAAATCATATGAGATAAGGTGGCATAAGTAGGTGAAATATACTTAAGCTGCATAAATAATTTTATTAAAAATGTTGGTCATTTGCCCTAATTGTTGTAATGGTAAGAAAGTTAATTAACGTTAGCTCTTGTCTTAAACGCCTGTCTAACACTAGCTTGTAGGAAACAACCGTCAAACAACTGTTAGTAGACGACGTCAACCCCGTCTACCCAAGTGGTTGTTATAAGTGTGAATATATAGCGCATCAATGATTAAACATTTATCCTAATTTTCAAACTATAGTAAAAGTAATAATTAACAAATTTAACCGTTTATGAAATAATACTAAATACAAAAGATAATAATTAAACTCTGCCAACTAGTGATATTATACTTGTCTTTAAAAGTCCAAGGAATTTCATTAATGTTGTGTCATTATGGATAGGGATCAAAGGTTAATTTTTGTTTATTACGATAACTAATTAACCTAGTTAACTAGCGAACTATAGCATGTTACGTCGCCACTGAAAGTTAGAGTTGTAATGGTAAAACTAGTGATACACAACGAATGTTACAATTTTTTTAAAAAAATATAACAAAACTATATTCAAATTAAAGACACTAAAACAATCTATTTAAAGGTGTAATTTATATACAAAATAACATCATACAAAAAAGTTAAGATTTTAAAAAAAGTATAAAGTTTTTTTTTTTAATAGAGGGAAATTTTGAAAATGAAAAAAAAATTATTAAATTAGTGGTGTAACGCGGTGTAAACGTTAGTTACACTATATAATTATGATGTAAGTGTTCGTTATATTATGGTTAACGGATTATCGCAATAAATATTGGTCAACAAAAGAACTTTACCTGTGTCACTGTAACCGACCAAAATTTAAAAAAAAAATGGGCGTCACAGGATCACAAAACATGCACACCGAAGGCAAATAAACAGTGATTTAATTCAACTCTATGAAAAAATGTTCAAAACAACTTCAAAAGTTCTCATGACTTCTCTTTATATTTGAAAATATATGATATCATTTGAACATCACATACATAAATAACCCAAATTTCTTTTACATATATGTAGATAAACAACGGAGCCGACTATTAACAGGATTTTAGAAATTATGAGGTTGGCCATTTTCAAGGAGCCAAGACGTACATTTCATCTCTTGATGCATTAGTACAAAATATAAAATATTTTAACACAAAGTTCTTGTACGTTATGCTTGCATGCTTGGAAGTGATGTTAATTTGTCTTTTTAGAATATTGGATTTGATATATCAATCCAATACAAATTCTTTAGTCTCAAATACTGTTCTTTTGCTACCTTTTACTTACGGTGTTTTTTGCTGTTATATAGTCACTGAAAACTTTAAGCAATTATCATGCATTATTACTACACAGGCAAATAAATTTCGGTCACGTACAACGGAGATTGTGATCCGGAAGTGCTAAGTGAATTTTATTGGATGTTGATCAGATGATTAATTATATTACTACTTAAAAGCAAAGGTCGGTGGCGTTCTCACGGCCTGCCACGTGTCATAATACAATTGGTGGAGTGGCAAAACTCCGTCCCTTGCTTCCAAAACCCGTAGCAGGTTGCGGGTTCAAACCCCGCAATTTGCTTTTTTTTCCTTTTTTTTTCTTTTATATTACTTTTAATATTTATTTCATTTAAATTACTTTTTGTAATTCTTAAGCCGCACGGAGCATAACATAGATCACATACACGTTGCAACGTGTCGTTAAATCATACTACTTCACCGTAGCACACGAGCCTTGCAATTAAATTACTTTTTTTAAAATCGGATTTTCTATGTACGTTTCGCGTTGGTATACGTTTCGATGTAAATTATGTTCGGAAATGAGTCGGGTCAAATAAAAGAGATATCATTGACGTAATAATTTGAAAATAAATCGGATCAATTGTAATGTATACTTTATCACGCCGTATACTGCCCCGCCGCAACGCGCGACGAGTAAAGAAACTAATTACTTTAAGATTTAATTTAACATTAAATCTTTTTGTTGTATAACGCACACTAAGATTTTTAGCTGAAAACATGATACAGTATAAATATTTAAAAAAAAGTCAAAATAGAATCAAGTTTTTCAAAAGAAACCCGACAATATGCTTTTTAGAATTTAGTTAAAATAAAGATACATTCTCCAATATATACGAGGGTTTTGCTTTTCATATCATATTCGTATATTAAACTGATGTTTTTCTGCATAAAATATAACAAATCATATGTGAATTGAAAAAACATATAATATAACTATATAAGCCTAAATATAATGGAAAACCTTTTTTTTTTCAATTCACATATAATTTGATTTGTGATATCTTATAACAATAATAGTAGTTAGATTTGGTTTCATTTTTAGGTTGTTTTGAACTGCGAATGTTACTTTACTCCTAAATACACGACAACTAAATTATATCAATATATGTAGTTTTATACAGAGTTCGAACCCTTAATTTCAAAAGAAGATATATCACTCTAACTTGAATAACTTTGTTATTATACCCAGCTTCTCACCCAACTAATTTTTATTGTGTGTAAATACTTCTCTCTGTGGGCTAATCATAATGAACACAACTATTACTTTTCTGCATGTACATATATAGCAATGCATACAGCATTATAAAGTACACACCATGACAGACATATGTGGTATCTTGACAATGAAACTACATGAAGAACTACTGTTCAAATTGAAGAGAGACCTAGCTAGGTCTTTCTCTCTCACACACTCACTTTTCTTGTTAGCATGTAAAGGAGATGTTGAAAGAGATGTATATGCCAGCAATACAATGATGGAAGATGTTACTCTACATGGTGCAAACAAAATATCCATCACAAATCACACATACAAAAGTTAATTATTCATGTTCTTTTTTTTCAATGTTTTAGTCACATGAACGGTCTTTTTCACTAATATTCATAATATGATTTGACACCTTGTTATCCAAGTAGGTTTTAGTCTCACCCAAATTTGTTAAGTTTTTCATATTTTCTTGCTACTGAGCACGGATAATCAAGATGGTCTGTAACAGCTTGTACATGAATTCTCTAACATCAACAGGACTTTTGGATTACTGTTTAAGCAGTTGTAATATATATATGGGCAGCATGTCATACTTTAGCTGTTTCTGGATGGTATCAACCCTGCTAATCTAGTATGACATCTTTGTAAGAGTGGTTAAATTCAGATAGTGAAGGTATTTAATATATTAAAAAAAGAAAAACAATATATATAAAAATGATTAAAAACATATGTTTAAAATTTATAAATATTTGTCTTTCGGGTTTTGATTCGGATTTTCTTATTTTTCAATTATAAAAACAATTTAAAAGCATATACATAAATATTAAGGTTCAGATAGTTTGAGTCTCCAAAGTATCTAAAATTTAAAAAATCATGCAACCAAATTTTGTATTATATAAACAGTCCCAAATTTAGCAAACACCAACATTTCAACCGCGAAACAGTCATAAAACTTGTGATTGTTTTAACTCGCTCACAAAAATTTAAAAATATATATAATATTTAAAAACTAGACTCGAATGTTGGTCATTAAATTTGCAACTTGTTGAAGTTAGTCTTAAAACAATCAAAGAAAAAAAATGGTGTTGCTATACATTGTTTCTCTAATAATATATTTACTTGTTATACTCATACACTTAAACTTTGAAATAAGTCAATAACTACAGATCTTAGAAGGTGGATGGTGGTGGAGATGGACGGTGGTCGTGGACGGTGGTGGTGATGGTGGTGGATAGTGGGTGGTGGTAGGTGATGGTGTTTAACCCTCTATACACCTTAAAAATAGCTGGACCAAATTTGCACTAAAAAAATCTCAAACGAATGTTTTTTAGTGAAACATATTTAAAAAAAACAAAAAGTATGCAGATGACAAAGTTGTATGAGCGTGGTTTGCGCAGCGCAGACAGAAGAGCATGTACATACATTTTTTAGAAAAACAATCACCACGTAAATTACAGAAATTTTTTTGTTAGAGGGGTATTTTAAGAATAGTCACTTTTGTTAACTTTTTGCAAGTTCTATCATTTTCAAAATGTTCATAACTTTTATATACGATATTATTTTTTATTATAAAATTACACCATAAAAACAAGCATTTTTTATGTTTAAAATGAGTATCGTATTGTTATATAAAAAATATGTTTTTAAACTCATATCTTGTCATTATGTTTTTAATACAGTTCATTGTATTTTTTTGTTAGGTATTGTGTTTTGTTAATACTATTGTGCTTTTTTAAAATGATTAATTTTAAAAAAATATAATAGTATAACAACATTGTTATGTATCATTAATATGTAAAACAAAATTAATAAATTAACAACTAATTAATTAATACATTAAAAACAATGACAAAATAACACAATGTCTAATTGTGTTTTTTTATCATCATTATTTATCTTGAATACTATAAGTTTTGAAATATGCATTGACCAAATAACATCATTGTGTACTTCAATTATAAAATAAAATAATAGATAAAAGCATGTTTATATAATCTATAAAAATAAACAACAAAAATAACACATTGTATTATCTTAACACTATGAGTTTTGAAAAATAAATTAGTGAAAGTATATTATTAACAACTATCAAAAAAGTGACGAGTTGTATATACACAAACAACTCCCATGAGGTTTCTTGTTAACAAGGAACGGACAATAAGCTTTAAGTAGGGCTGGCAATTTCTGACACGAACCTGTTAACACGACACGACACGACACGAAGTTAACAGGTTTCGTGCTTGGGCTTAACAGGTTTCGTGTCGTTAACAGGTCGACACGATAAAAATCGTGTCTTAACAGATCAAACACCTGTTAACCTGTTAACGCACATGTTAAGACCTGTTTATATTTTTAGCTTATTAAAATAGTTAATATATATACATTTATGATATATCTCATTATTTTTCATGTTTAATTTAAAAAACTTATCCCTTGCACAACCGCTTCAATCGAATACGACCATCACAGTACCACCAACCGAGTCTCCGGCCTACGCCTGAGCCCTCTTCGTACTCCGTATATTATCTTATTAAACTATGTTATCGGTTAAAATAGACTTTTTTATTGACTTTTGTTTCAAAAATGTCAAGGTTTCAAGGATTATCATGCTAAAGATTATGGTACATTCAGAATTTTGGTGTATTTCAATCTATTTTTGTTTCACTAAACATGTGATTTTTATCGTGTCTCTTAACAGGTCTTATCGTGTAACCTGTTTCTAAACATGTTCGTGTTCGTGTCTGGAAAAAATGACACAATTACTTATCGTGTCGTTCGTGTTAGCACTTATCGTGTTCGTGTCTTATCATGTTCGTGTCTGATTTGTTATGCCAGCCCTAGATTTAAGTGACACCTAAAAACACTTTTCAAAATAGATCTAAAGGAGTTTCATTTATCTAACAACTTTATATGACACACTTGAATGCATAGAGCATAAAGAATCATAAGTGTGTTTGTAATTCTATACAACATAAAACTCTAGTATTTCTGTGCTAAAGAACATTATAAAGATTTCACATCATTGACCAAACCAAAAAGAAGACAATGAAACCTTCAACACTTGGTCAAGATTTCAGCACCCATCGCAGTGATCAAAATGGTGTGTTCAAACTGAGCAGCAGGGCTGCCATCCTTCGTTAAGGTTGTCCAATTATCCTCCCATGTAACGCACTCTGTCGTTCCATGGGTAAGGATTGGTTCTGCAGAAAATAACAATATCTTTCTTGTGATCGGTCTTCTTCCCAATTAGTTTATGGTTTTCATTTACGCGTAAGGGGTTAAAGAACTCACCTATGGTGAATGTTTGACCTTTGACCATGCTACCCGGCTTTTCATTACCTGTTTGCCAAATGGAACCATCAAAGCTTAAATATGTAATTATGTACACACATACAAATACATACACATTGAGTTCGTCTCAATGGAAATGAAAATGGAAACATACGGTGGTGAAATATAAGTGGCTCTGAATGGAATACGGTACCCACGCCATGGCCCACAAAACGTTCCACGACGCCATATCCAAATTTTTCAGCATGTTCACTGAGAAAATCACACAAAAGACTAGTTAATACTCCAAACAATAGTTTGTAATTATGTCTATGCAAAAAAGAAGTAATTAGCTTGACATTCAAAAGTCAAAGGTCAACAACTTTCTTGTGCAAGACAATTAATTGCTACAATTCCTATTAGCTAAAAGAGTAAAGTACCTAATTCTTTTCCCAATTTTTCTAAAAAGTGCTCCATCTTTGCAAACAGCAATACCTTTCTCTAAACACTCTTCAGTAACCTATCATCAATGGAGAAAATGTTTCAAAAATTTGCAAAGAAGTATAAAAGATCAAGAATTAAATTAAAAAAAAGATTCTCAAAGAATTTATATCCTTGGGCCCAATGTTTTGATTATAGAATAAAAAATTATTACACAACTATATATTTTGGATAATTTACAACCCAAACAAACCAATTCGCAAGTAAATGAGTCAAAATTGTCACATCTAATATTATTATACGAAACCTCACTCTTTTATAAACTATGGAATGAATATAAAACTGGAATTTGAACATGACAATGTACCTTAACAAGTCGTTTTGTAGCTTCATCTACGTTTCCACATAAAAATGTTTTTGAGGTATCACCATGATAACCCTAAATAAAGAACAATGTATCAAACAGAAATATAATCTTTTCCCCATATAAAAAAACATGACATTAGTTGATGAAATCATAAGCTTACATTCAAGTAAACTGTGACATCAATATTTATAATATCTCCATCTTGCAGTTGACGAGAATCGGGTATTCCATGGCACATGCACTCATTGACGGATGTACACACACTCTTTGGGAACCCACCGTAGCCGAGAGGTGAAGGGTAAGCACCATTATCTATAATCATTTGGTGCACTGCTTTGTCTATTTCATTTGTTGTCACTGATGGCTGATAAGATTATAAAATTCCATTAACTTGCAGTTGTTTATACATGAACAATAATCAGTTTATATCAGCTGCAACAAAATTGATGAAATAAAGGTAATACAAAGCTGCAACAATATTTATACTTTTTGTCTCTGATTTCACCGAACATCTCTTTTTACATTTCATTTTTATCTATTATTTAATTAATATTAATACATCTAAACTTTTTCAAATACTCAAAAAATGAATATTTCATAATATATAACTCAAATGGAAGAAGCACATCCAAAAACTGATTTTTACATCCAGTTATATTACAACTCACTATCTGAATTTATTATTCAAATAATTTAGTTTATCAAATCATTAGAACTACAAACAACTTAAGAGCATCCAAACACTAATATCTAACGTCTGATCTATTACAACTGTGACATGATTTTCTCTGAACAAATATTCCATCCCAAACATATCAAAAGGGCAAATTTGTCACATCTTTTGCCCCAGAACAAAGTTAAAGATAAATTGATGTAAAAAGGATTACATGAAGACACTCCAGATTAGTGTTGGTTCAAAATTTACGGATAAATTAATGAAACCATATATTTTCATCAAACTGATCATTTAGCCGAGAGGTGAAGGGTAAGCGCCACTATCTATAATCATTTGGTGCACTGCTTTGTCTACTTCATTTGTTGTCACTGATGGCTGATAAGATTATAGAATTCCATTAACTTGCAGTTGTTTATACATGAACTATAATCAGTTATATAAGCTGCAACAAAATTGATGAAATAAAGGTAAAACAAAGCTGCAACAAAATTTATCCTTTTTGTCTCTGATCATTTAGAATTATGCATCATAACGAGGGATAACAAAACTGAAGTTAACAAACAACTAAACATATGATATTTATCTCTATTACACATAATTCTAGATAAATGGCCGGCTAAAAACCTACTACTTTCCTTAATTTATCCTTAATTCATCTCCAACACAGTTATCATAGAAGGCAAAGCCCAACACAGAACAGAAATCAATAAGTCTAGACAACTAGTCACCTTTGTAGGATCATACATGATTCTCACTAGAAACCTTTGTAGAAACCAAGTACCAAGAAGGAGTAAAATATGTAAACTTATTATATGTTCTTACCCTAACCAAGGTTCCGGCATACTCCAAAACTCTAGCAGCCAGTTGGCAAGCAGCCCTCATACGAGCAATCCCTTCTTCATCATGAATTTGAAACTCACTAGAAATCTCTGGTAACAGCTTTGAGCTTACATAAGGAGGCTTCTGTATGTGATCAGGCACAGGAAGGCGCGGTGAAACCTTTAATCGCCTTAAGGGTGTTCTTCGTTTAATAGGATTCGAAGTCTTTTGCTCACGTTCCCTATATGTTCAAAAACCATTAATCAAGAAACTGTTTTTAACCTACAAATTCCCTTATCCTGCAAACCTACATACCTTCTTATTCTCATAGCTTCTTCTAAGCCCGATAATCTCTTCGCCAAAACCATAAATCTTTTACTACCATCGAAATTGTTTCCTGAATTCCCAAATCATACAAAGAAAGATGACCCAAAACACATATTTCACTAATTGGTAACTTCTTTAATAATAAATCATGTTGCAAACAAGAACATGAAAGAAGGGTTAGCAATCCCACCATCCCATCAAGATTTCAACATCATTTTAGCAATCAAATTGTTTCACTATATAGCAAGAATTCGAAAATTAATATACCCTTAAAGACAAATCACTAAACGAAAACCACACAAACGTATAATTTGTTGAAGATTAAAGAACGATTACACCCACAAATGACCAACTGCAAGATTGTATAGATGGATGAAATTGAGTGTCGTTACCGGAGATTAATGGGGAGAAAGTGAGTGTGGTTCTGGAGAAAAGAGAAGAGTGTGAAGCAGATAAGTTTTCGCCATGAAAACGAGATGAAATTGAAGCAGCAACTGAAGCCATTGCAGCTTCTTCTTCGTTGAAATTGAATGTCAAAAAGGGGATAAAACTAACTTCAAATTATTTCCTGAAATGTGGAGGTTTAAAGTTTTAAACCCAAAAATAAATGGGCTTTATAGAAATAGTCCATGGGCTGAATCAACAAATTTTGTTGGGATATCATATAAGTTTCTCCATACAGATTACAGACTAAGATGCAACCAAACCGGGTTTTTAACATAAACCGATTCAGGTTAAAACCGGTTTGGTTTATGGTAAAACTTTTATGAACCTATGTGAGTTGGAGCAGTTTACTACAAAGGTTTTAATCTTGATAAGTATTATTATTAGTTTAACAATTGTTTAGTGGAGTTGGTATTATATTAGTATTTAGGGTTGTTTGACAACTTTTGAATGGGTAAGTGATGAGTCATTAAGAGTTTTGAACAATTAAGTACTGAACCAGTAAAAGGTTTGAATCATTAATAGCTAGTATATTGCTTAACTATTTATAGGCAAGTGTCTGACCAATTCAGATAAAAGATCTTAACCATTCAGACGCAAAAATACTTAACCATTCAGAAATCTGCTTACGAAACAAACACTCTGAACCATTCAGACATCTAAAAGGTTAAGAGGCAAACAAACAGCCCATTACTTTGTTTACTTCTTTGATTGTTTAATAGAGTTTGAGTTTGGTTAGGGTTAGTATTTGCTTAGTATAAATAGAGGGTTAATGGTTTTATGTATTGGTGGACTTTCATTACTACTAATAGAGTTGTTATCTTGTGATTGGGTCACAAATAATCATGTTTTATCGTGTGTTGCTTAAGCTAATGTAACAACAATTGGTATCAGAGCGAGGTTAGGCAATCAAAGAAGAACAAAACCATGAAAGAGCTAATTGTGAGAAACGATTAAATAAGATCGGGAAGTTGTGAAAGCATGTAGATTGTATAAAGCAATTAAAGATCAATGTGAGAAGCCAAAATTAATCATGAGTTGATTAATAGGTTGTGGGATTCAAGTTGTTACGAAATACCCAAGTGATTCCAAGGTGTGAAGTTGGACCAAAATAATTTGTGTGAATCATATTGTGAAAGGATCAAGAGCTATGATGACTTAATCTTTTGAACAAAAAGGAGAAAATAACAAAAATAAGATGATTATCATGATGATCATGTGTGAGAGGATGCCAAGATCGAGTGAGTTGATTAAAAAACATGACTAAAGAACGGATCAAAGGAAAAGTGTATGGTAAACAACTCAATAATTAAAGTGTAAGAGATACGGGTCTTGATGAGAATTCAAAATCTAGGTGGTAAAAATTAAGATTAAGAAGAAGAATGAATGTTTTTTTTTTTTTTAATGGCAAGAAATATTTTAATCTTGGTAAGTATTATTATTAGTTTAATAATTGTTTAGTGGAGTTTGAATTAAAAAACGTATAATCTTTGTTTACTTGATTAGGATTAGTATTTATTTAGTAAAAATAGAGGGTTGATGGGCTTATGTATTGATGAACTTTCATTACTAGTAATAGAGCTGTGATCTTGTGATTGGGTCGCAAATAATAGTGTTTTGTTGTGTGTTGCTAATTGAGTCGATTTTCTAACATACTAGTGGGGAAAACTCAACTATTAGGAATCGTTTCGAGTAGGATATTTTGATATTATAATTTTATAGTTTTTATTATAAATGAAATTCCAATGCCTATTTATATTATTTTATTTATTTTTAGTTATAACTAGGGGTTATTGCTGCACGCGCATTGCGCGTGCGAACTCGAGGCTGTCTCAGACCAACACATCTTTGTCATCACCAACGTCGCACCTGACTTAAACAATGCAAAACATGAGGAAAACCGGATCAAAATTCACACCACTCACAACAAAAATAGAAATACTTAGTTCACATCTCATAATGGATGTCTGGTTGCGGCTGCATGCTAGAAATGGCTGCTAAGCCAAAGCAAGCAGGACCACTTTTTCTATCATCATAACCGAAGAAACCACAAACCCACAGCTATATCTTAACGTCTCCGATGAACACATCTTCATCACACAACAATTAATATAACGGCAAAAATCAGTTTAACCGAACATCATAAGCAAAGCAGATCAAGAAACAAACATAACAGATCAGATCCCATCATTGACACACTAACAATGAAATCATGAAACAATAAGTCTCGGATGAGCAACGGCTCGTTGTCATCGACATGTCAATACACCTAGCCGAATTCAGTCTTGGATAGAAGAAACCTCATCATCATCAACACTGGTCACCAAATCACCATCACTAACCTCGCCACCACAGTCCTCAAGCTCACGACGATGAAAACGGTTAGGGGCAAGCATGACCAAATAAAAGAAAAACAGGGAAAGCAGGACATGCGCCTACTAGAGAAAAACAGCCAGGATGTGGCACCTCCGCAGGAGACATCACTGAACCCGTAAACCCTAAAGGGTGATGGCGACCACTCTTGGGTAGACCTCCACCGAAAGCTCTCCGAAAACCCTAGAGGCTTTCGAATGGAAATAGCAACCCCACCACCGAACCGTGAACATCAACCAGACTAGAGGAAACACGGTGTCACCGGTTCAATCAACAACAATCTAGTACGATTTCAAGTAACGAACCATGAGGTCCCATGAAATGACAACACTAACAACGACAACGACCTAGACCACCAGTTGAGCCAACGACAACCTAGACCGCCAGTTGAGCCAACGGCAACCGTCGCTTGCTCCACCTCAACCACATAGGGGGGACGGAGCGGCAACAAAGGTCCACTACCACAGTAACCATCCGCGAGAAGACATGCAAGAGAACTGTTACTGCCGCCGTCGCATCGTCATCATTGCCTTTGCCACCGCCGGCCACCACCACAAAACCCCAACCCCCCCCCCCCCTCTCAAATAAACAACCACGGAACAGTGGGGAGCATCCCCTTTCCTTTTCATATATAACACAAATGGAAGGAACAAAACGCAAAAAGCAACAAAATCCTGTAGCCAACTTAAAACCCAGCAAACTTAACTGCTTCTTTAAACTCCTTTTAAACATATAGGAGAACAATCTTTTAGTTTTGTAATTTAAGTATTATCAAATATAAAGTAAAAATAATAATTTTATTTATTTAATTGTTTTGCTTTATACTTTTTTGTTTTTGGTGTTTAATAGTCACCGATTTCTTGTCCTTTTTGTTTGGTGTTTATTCTAGTATTTCATCTTAAGTGTCATTTGTTAACCGTTGTTATTGAGCAATCGATCATTGTTTGAATTATTACTATTCAATTTACCTTATTAGTTGATTTTTAAAAGATTGATCCAACAAAGCTAATTTTGCTATTCTAAAAAAACAAGGCTAATTCTGATTTCCAGACCATTTAATTTTATACATAAATCTTTAAATAATTAAAATTTATAAACATTCAAACGACTAACAACATAGCCACCTAAGTTGTAAATAGCCATGATAAATATCATCTATCGCAACTTGCATTCCGTTTAACTATAGTTGAGTTGATTTTATGAATAGTATAACAATTATTGAATCTTAGCTTTAAACACCCTTTTACTAATCAAATTACAAGTTGTTTATGTTGGTATGCAACCAATAATTACAAGTCCAATATAATATACACACGAATGCAAGTAGGTTGGGCTTTAAAAAGTACGAATTAAAAGAAATTACCTTAGCATAACATGTGTTAAATTTCACTAGACTCTAAACCAAAGGGATGTCGGTGTATTTTATTTCAACTAAAGGGGCGTCGGTCTCTTTTGTTTAAAGTTGAAGGGTGTTATTGGTAGACCTTTTTTAAAGTCCCATCTACTCCAGGTCCACGCAAATCAAAGTGTATATCCAATTAAAATTATCATGTTTTAGTTTCACATCATTAATTCGTTTAATTCTTTTTATCAAAAAATCTAAATTAATTAAATAATTTCACTTATGTTTTCACTCGTTTTGTGAGAAATATATGATTCATGTGAATGATAAAAATCTCTGTTTAATTCTTTAATTTGAATTTGTTAAGTTTTCTATTTAACTTTGTTGACTTAAAAGTCTTTTTGATTCCTTTATGTTATTTACTAAAATTAGAAGTTTTATCATAGAATATAATTCAACCGATAATGGTAGTGATGTATTTAACTCGTTATTCTGAAAATTTATTATGTATAAAAGTTAAAAGTTTTTTTTTTTTTTTTTTTTTTTTTGTTATTTCTTACACTGCCTAGTCATTTATCAATCTTGCTTTTGACCACAAAATTATTATATGAAATTATAAAATGATATATTTGTTGAATTCATATAGACACAATATTACCACACAAGCGCAATTCGATGATATATTTAGTTGGTAAGCTTGTATATTATAAAAGTCAACATATTTTGTTATTTTTTATGAAAAAGTCTTGTAATAAGATTTTAGCACATTAAAATCCGTGTTTTTTTAACTGAATATACAAACTTGTTAAATTAATTAGAATTGTTCGATCCTAGTACCTACAACCGTGAATATATGGAAGACATATGTGTGTGTTTTTATTAACACAAATGTTATGTAGACTTTTTTTCATGACATGCAATACTATTTTATCAAAAATTAACTACTTTAAATTAAATTTATAACGTCTTAATAAACAAAAAAAAATCATTCAAGTCTGCATTTTACCCATTTGAAATTTACTTATTGTATTTTGACCAACTTCACGGGTACAAGTTATTTTCATGTAAATATTTCACAAATATGTGTATCTCAAGTAAGTTTAAGAACTTTAGTACTTAAAAAGTGAGATTAAATCTTTTTTGTATTAACTATTAATGTATATAAATTTTTTTTTTTTATAATAGCACTTCTTATAACAAAACAAATGTTAAAATTATTAGAGAAAGTTAAACTTGGCTATTTGCCAACACTTCGGTAGTTAAGGTGAAACTGTGAAGAAAAAGCGTTGAACACAATGTTTTGAATGGCTAAACGGATGACTTTAATTTTGTAGAAGAAGTGAAAATTTTTCATTTTTAACAACTGATTCTTATCTAAATTGTTTTTAATAGTCACGTATACATGGCAGTATAATTTGAATTTTCAATTTCTTTACTCTAATAAATGATTAAAAAACATGACACGTGTTGTTTTTTTTTTTAACCTCAGTATGATTTTCTTGCATAAACCCATTTAACAATTTACCTATTTATGTGAAACTATTTATGTGGATCTTTTGACCCATTACCTAATAAATGATTAAAAAAATATGACTCGTATTAATTAACCCTTTAATTAAGATGAAATCTTCAATCCAAAAATTCTGTATGCTTGAATAATTTAGTTTCTTTCAATTTCTTCATCTTGAAGTACAATGTTTTTCGCAATCAATAATTAAGATTATTACATGATATTTACAGTATATTTACGCTTGATGCAATACATTTTGTAAGTAGGTTTTTATTTTCCTTTAGTTTGAATGATAAATAATTAAGTACAATTAGTTTAATGTAATTGTTTGTAAACACGGTTTAAAAGCAAATAGAAGGATGCTTATCTTTGCAAGGCATCTTTTGCAAGAATGAAATTAATATATTTATGTGAATGCATGGGTAAAAATAAAACTTATAATAGAATATACATTAACTATCGACAAGTTATATTATAATTGTGCATGCACCACGTTTAAGTGGATTGTTTTAGTTGTTCGTAGGAGTATCTTTACTTCACAACTGGAATAGTACTTGTTAAAGGCTTAGTTTTAAGCTCATTAAAACTTTGGTGTGTTTAGTTTGAAAAATCCTTTATTATTGTAAAATTCATTTTGTCGTGACTGCTGAAAACCAACTGGTATAAAGATAATATTTGTTAGCTTACGATTGTTAATTTTATTTTTACTTAATATCCTTTTTTAAGTTGACACTTTGGACACATATTGTGAACAAGTATAATGATTTAGCCATGTAATAACTATTATAGAATTGTATAATTTCTATCATAGAATTCTATAACCTAATTTAAATAAAAAACACGTTTTATCACTGGAATATCTTCTTTAAGACAGCTAAACATTTACTAGCTTATATATTATCTTTTATATTAAGTAATTTAGTTAATTGATTAATTAATTCTTAATGTCATAAGAAATGCATGTGACATTGAAGCAAAACACGTCTGCAACATATTTTAAATATAAAATAATAAGTAGAAAATATACGAATCTTGTGTTTAGACCTTGACCATTAGCTGAGCATCTTGTAGTCCTTGGACAAAGTATCTAGTATATTATTGCTTGTACTTTGTGCATGAAAACTTATTTAATTTGAAAGACTTTTCAAGATAGAAAAATACATTATCATGGAAGACTTTTAGAAGTCAACTAAAAAAAGCAATTTAATTTTGTGGGTAACTTGTCTCATTAATAGAAAATATCGTATGAAACAAAAGTTAAAGATAAAAGGATATAATGATTTCAATTGTATGCCCATCATCATCATCATGAATCGTTAGCATATATAATTCAATATGTGTACTATGAATCATCATCAATACATGAACGTGTTATAATTATACGCACAACGATTATAGTAGTTATTAACATGCATGCAAACCACCAGGAGACATCAAGGTTCATTCCGGTGTAACGTACGAGTTATCCGGACGTGACATGTGATATGTGTATTTTAAGTTAGTGTATATGCGTCTGTATAGTTATAAGTGTTTTTAGACTTACTTTTGTGCACAATTGTAAATTAGAAGCAATGTTCTCGTTGGCATGGGTTAGACACATCCTCGAGATTGGTTTAGACACTAAGTCATAATGAGTTTTGATTCAACTTTATGATAAACAATAAATCAACATTCATTAAAAATGATCATTTTTAATATGCAATACTACATTCAAACTAAAAATTATAGATTCTAGCTCAATTTTATAGTGGTGTACCTATTTTGAGTAATGAACTATATAAAATTATTTGGATTTAAATAGTTAACAATACCGCCTAAATTTTTTAATTAATAGATTTAAAACAATTAATCTATAGTATAAAACTACGAGAACCTCATAACTTACTACATAATATTTGGTAGATATAACGAGAGTCATAGAGTGAGGTAAGCAATTATATAATAATCTTTTTATCATATTTAAAGCAAGATATAGAAGTGTTTATATAGTTTATGTAGTTCTAATTTTAAATTATATATATTTGTTGGTCTCTAAAATTAATAAATAAATAAAATAATCAATGTAACGTGGTCGGGTTTGCACCATCTCGATCACTACTCTAATAAAAAGTAATTAGAGGTGACACGTATCACCACCAAATTTATTATTATCAAAAATTTTTCGTTTCTCTTTCCTATTAAATAACTACATTAATTACTAATAATATTATTTAAATTTTTTTAGATCAATAATAGTTTTTTAATAAATTAATAAATAGATCAATAATATTAAATAATAATATTATTTATTAATGTTTTATAAATAAAAATAATTAAAATTAAGAGTTATATTAGGGAAATGTTTAAAAATGATATTTTTTTAAATGGTTTGTTTTGAAACAAAATATCTAATTTATTATTTTGAAAAATACAAAAGAATTTTTAGAAAATAAGATTATTGTTTTATTACTTATAGTTATTATTCATACGTAATTTTAATCATATCTTATATTAGAATATTATTTTTAACTAATAAATTTTTATATTTAATATTTTATTTTTTCAACCCATGTAACTAACAACTACCCAATTGATCCGTAGCCGGAATCTTTTTCTAACATGTTAATAGATATAACTAGATTCAGTTGCTAATATATTAATATTCACCAAAGTGATTATTGTGTTTATTATTAAGAATTTAGGGCTGCATAGACCAAACTATTCAAAATATCATGTACTCAACAAAAGAATATATAATACCTGATTTTTCGTGAGAAACATGCACGCATGTAACAAAGACTTTAATATGCATTTGGAAACTGTCATTCTAATTTCCATGTCAAGTGAAAGCAACAGGTATGATATAGTCAAGTCTTGAACCAAGGTGTTCCTTGATATTTTATAAATATTGATATGACTAAATTAAAACTTATACGATGATACATCATACAAGTACAATACAATACTCAATATTGCTCAAATTAAATATCTCAAAAAAATTCCCATGATAACCCTATAATTCTTTTACAACGAAAGTACACTAGTGAGAAAACTAATATTAGAACAATGACAAGAGAAATACACAATTGAGGAATTGCATGTCTTTCTGATCTTCTCTTGAGATTACGCGTACATAATTCAATCTCTTTGAGTTAGTTGATAGTCATGCCCTGAACAACAACCGTTTATCGTTGACTTACCGGTTACCTCAAGAATGTCTAGTATTATGCCAATGCTTTGTTTGTTAGACAAAACCTTTGTCCAAAGCTTGTTAGTGGTGTCTATGACACATCTAACATCTATCGCTATCAAAACACTAAAGGTTTTACATGTTATTATTGATATGTGAGTCAGTTATGAGTTGTCCTAGTTATATTGATGATGTCCAACCTTACAACCTTAGTAAATATTAATTAACTTAGTAGGTACGTTTGTAGCAGAGTTGTCTTTATCCGGATATTAGAAGCTTTCGTGCATATTGGTAATCAAAGGTGGAGTTGTCCCCTTATTTTAGATCGTCGTAGTTATTTGCTAACAACCAATTTTACACGAATAGAATGTTCAAAGTTGCCGTACTTTGGATGTGCTTGGCACAACAAAGGAGTTAGTTACCCCGTCGATAACTAATATGACTTGTTTACTAAAAGATTTCTATTTTGCTTACCTATCTAACATAGGTGTTGATTCAAACTATTAAACCCTGACCTAACCAACATAAATTTGGTCCAATGGTTTCCTACTATGTAAGGTTTGGGTTCAATTACTACAATAGACTATGAATTTAAAAAATAAATTATAAGATGTACATAAAAACCAAATTAAACCCATGATCTAGTGGTATAATGGTTTGATGTTTGGTTTTCAATTTCTCATGAAATTGATGTAGTTTTAAATCCTTACGAATGCAAAATATATGGCATTTAAATGTAAAAAAAATTGTGTATAAAAATGTTAAAACTATTGAACTTAAAATCTTTTTATACATTTGTCCTCCAAAATAAACAAATAACTATAATCTTTTGCAACTTGCACCCTTATCTCTTCCTTTACCCACGCTTTCCAGCCTTATCCCACGTGATCACAACAAAATAAACACGACAAATTATTTTCAAAACCTACCCTCAAGAATAAAAAACTGTCACAAAACACCAATAACTCTTTGTTTTTTACAATTCTGCAACCCTAATAAATCTCCCTCCGTACCGCTTCTCTTTCCACTACAACTACCCACACTAGAAATTTCAACTCCAAACAACCGCAACATTCGAGCCGGTTGAACAACGTGTTCAACCTGCTCGATGTACTGGTCTGTATCACCTGGACCCGTGTTCGACTCCCAGCCGATGTAAAACTGCTTATCTGGTCCGGTTGAGATCTGAAAACTGACAGTATCGCCAGCTTTCAAGCTCTTCTCCTTCACAAACCGGCTCCACCCTTTCGTTAACACGTAACTCTGGCTACTGTTCCAGTACGAGTACCGAAACCGCCACACTTTCGAATCATTATCTTCAAAATGTAATAAAACACCTTTTGAAGCTGATCCATTCGGCACCGGAAAGTGTTTCTCCGCGTGTTGCTTCGGGATCACGAGCCGGTTAAGCTTCCCGACGTCGCTCGGGGTCACGGTTTTCTTGAAAAGATGTTCTCGTAGCCAGACCGAACCCGATTGGCCCAAAGAATTGAATAATCCAGCTGGAGAAATGATTTTGTGTGAATTGTAGTTTCTTTTGCTTTGCTCTAGCTCATCATTGTATGTGTGTTTTCTGAGCATATCAACAATCTCTAACTTCGAATGAGAGCTCAAGAAACTTGCTTCAATAGCGGATTCTTTATCGTCGTCGGCGACGACTTGCTTAAGGTTTGTGACGGCGTCTCCGCCACGAAAGCGCCTTACCGCGATGTCGTACGCCTTTGCAGCTTCCTCTTCTTCGTTGAATGTACCAAGCCATACCTGTAAGATTCACAGGAAGTAAGATCATACATATGTTTATGGTGGATGTTAATATGTTATGATTGTTGAAAAATAGTAAACATATGTTGATATAATAACTTTTTGTATATTATAGGGTGTATTATGTAGATATTTGCTTATACTCCGAATTCTATAATTATTATTGGTGAGCAATAAAAAATAGAGAAAAAACCAAAGAGAGATTTTATCAAACATCTATCATGTTATCAGAGCAGCAAAATGAACAATACCCTTTGGTGTTTTTCATAAATCTGAGCTCCCCAACGACCGTTTGGTTGTGGGACGACACCTTTGTATCTTGACGATGGCAGCTTTCTTAACGGGGCTTCCACTTCTACCCCTCCTTCCAGGTCAAGAATCACGCTGGCTCCGCTGCCGACCCGGTGGAGGCTCATCTCCGCCGGCGGTGTGGTGGTTACCGGCGGAGATACGGTGGAGATCGTTTCACTGGTTGTGGTTTGATCATCGGTGCAACTTTTATTCATTTCTAGAGGGGGAATCAAAGGACTAATATGAGATTGGATAGTTGTTTCCATAGAGAGAAAAGTTGTGTGTATATATAGCGAGATATCAAGTCTTCATGTGGGTTGATTGATAATAATATTATACTTTCAAGTTGTCATATAATAAATCCTAGTTGCTATACTTGTGTGTATAATATTTACATATGGAGAAAAAGGCCAAATATATGTGGGTAAGAACTAGGAAGGTTCGTAGACATTTGAAAAAAGTATAATACTACTAGTAGTCATATTTACATGCTTGAATTTCAAGTGGAATGTGCTTGCATTATTTAACTAATAAACATAGTTTTGACATCAATATACGCATAACTTGTGCACATCATTCTAAATAGTTTTAAGTAATATTTTAATGACGGATAAGTAATATTTACGTAATCAAAACTTATTATAACAGTGAATCAAACCTGAAAAATTGGATGCATTATTAAAATGAGTTGTATTCACTATTGTACGTCATCAACACCGCAATACTCATTACAAGAATCAGAGCTAAAAAGTTGGACATGTATATTGTTATATGAGTTGACACCAATATTAAAAAAAATCACACATACCTTTGTATATGTGGTTAAACTCACCGTTATAATCCACAACACGACGTACTTTTAAAAAACAGTAATTTTTTTAGAATAATTACAACAACCTTATCATTAAAGTAAAGGAATAAATTTGGATATTATGATATAATTCTTTTCAAAAACAATAAAGTGTATAAAAGTTATTCCTGATAAAAAGATTGGTAAGAACTATTCTAAATGAGAAGTGGTAACTACATTATCTCATTTGCCTCTCCTAGCGTTACTTTTCTCGATTACAATTCCATCTTCACCTAAAACTTAACAGTTAAATTGATGTGCTCAATATTATAAGAAAAATTACTTTATACAAAGTGAAAGTTTCATGATGAATATAGGAAGTGGTTTGAGTCATTGTTAACATGAAATATGTGTATATGGGATATGTGGTAATCTTACAAGGATCCAATCTTTATAATCTTGATCATAGGTTTATTTAACGTTTTTTATGTGTGCATGTTATTTGAACCCCATAACATGAACCATTAGGTTTTTTTTCCCAATTAAAACGGCTAAATAAGCCTACCTTGTAATCAAAGGTTTATAAGATTTAGCTTGTCTTTGTTTTGGTTAATTCGAAGAGTTTGAAACTGTATCTAGTGTTTTGGCTTACGGTTTGTCCTAAAATCACATCATTAACACTCTATCGCATTCACTATGACTTCTCTCAATACTCCTTCATGACTTTATTCCATTAGTTGTCTTAATTTGAAATACTTTAACAACTTTCACCTTTTGAAAATTGTAAAAATAAACCTCAATCATAAACACTACGGTTCATGCACCCAAAAAAATCTATGTCATAGGCGATACGTAGCGAAGAGGTGGCTTTACATCTTCTAACTTAGCTGGCAGTTAAGGCACCCTAGCGAGTGAGTTTCAATGCCTTATTATTAAAGATCAACATGAGTTTGTATTGATTCAAAGTCATGGTTGGTTATAAGCTATAACAAGTAGAGGTGTACAAACTGGTTTTTTAACCAAACCAGTTCGGTTTTTTAAACCGGACCGGTTTTTCTCATATGTTAAACCAGTTTTTTTTAACCAGTTCGGTTTCAAAGCGTTTTTTCACTAAGAATTCTCAACCCGTCCGGTTTGGTTGGACCGGTTTGAAAACTGGTTTTTATCCCGGTTTAACCGGTTTTTTTTTAATTAAAACCGGTTTACAAACCGATTTTGAGTGCCGGGCTATCAAACCGGTATACACACCGCCAGTTCGAGTCGGTTTGTGAACCGGTTTGACTCAAAATGGTTTTTTTATCAAACCGGTTTGGTTTTTTTTCGGTTTTTTTTCCCAAACCAATTTGTTTGTACGTCTCTAATAACAAGTTAACGTTCTTTCGTAATAAATGTTCAAGTATGTCAACTCAAATCGGCCGCTATACGATTGCATCTAAATGCCTTAAAACTGATTTTGTTCTCACTCATCATGTCTCCTTACAAATGGACACGGTTAAGGTATCCAAGACTCAATGCACATCAAAATGCACAGGCTCGTGCTGAGAATTTAGGTGCATGAGACGAGTTAGAAAAATGGACCTCAAATGAAAAATTAATATTTTACCGCTTTTTGTTTTGTTAACGAGTTTAAATTATTGTGTGCGATGGACTCATTAAATGGGATAAATGGTTTAACTCAAATGATACATGGATGAAATGAGTTGATTTAAATTATGTAATGAGTCAAATCTGTAAATAATTTATATATATATATATATATATATAGTGAGAGAGAGAGAGAAGGGTCAGGATTATTACAGAACCATTATTTATTTTCGGTACCAAAAAAACTATTGATTTACATAAATGTAAATTAAATCTGTTGACCCATGAGTTGTTTTACATATATATATATATATATATATATATATATATATATATATATATATATATATATATATATATATATATATCAGACATGAATAATAAAATATATAAAAAACTAAATATATATCAGTCTTAAATTATATATATGTAAATCAATAGTTAGTAATTTATATTTATGTAAATCAATAGTTTTTTTGTGTTCTGAAAATAAAAAGTGATGTTGTAATGATTCGTACCCTATGTAGATAATGTATATAAGTTTTAATATAAATTTTGGGTCACTCGAGAGATTTGGTCTTGGGCAATCGCCCCTCCCTTGTGCCGCCACTGAATATACAATTACAAAGATCCTATGCTCGCTAGAGAACATCCAAATGACCCATATCTATATTAGTCTATCACGTATATTAAGCAAAAAAATATCATGCATGGGTGAGCATGAATGTAGGAACATAGAGGACCAAGTTGATGGGGTTCACATGAAATGGAACCAGGTGATTAGGTTTGGTTTGAGCCATGCTTCTTGGACTGCTGAACAACTCCATGTCTATGTCCACACCTCTCTCTCAATAAAACTCATATCATGTTGTGATGATGATGCATATGGACTCCCATTGGTCTTTATTGTAAGTGCCAACTAATACTACACAAGCTAGATGGCCTTGATGGGGCAGGTATTATTAGGTAAGATTAGGAATTGAAAATTACAATATCTATCAATCATATATAACAAAATAAGGTTTTAAAAACACATCTCATCGCTCTAGTATATCTAAAAAATTATTTCGTCGTATCTCTCTCTTAATAAATAAATAAAAATCATAAAACAATTAATTTGACTTTTTTTTACTAAAATTATCTAAAACAAACACACATTAAATATATATTTTTTCTTTAATTTTAATAATCATTGCTTTAGTTTTTTTTAGATTTAATAATTTTACGTATTTATGTTTTAATATGATTTTAAAATTTTTTATTGTTTAAATATTTGTAAAAAATATAATTAATAATTATCTAATTTATGGGGTAAAAAATAATTTTACAAATAAAAAGTGAAAAAAAAATTGTTTCCAATTTGCAATTGTTAAACCCATGACCTCTTTCTGGTTTTTGCACACTCAAACCAATGAACCAATACCATATTTAAGTTATTATTTGAATATGAAAATACTAATTAGTTCACCTCCTGAAAATACACTTGATCCCATCGTCTTGTGCGTTGTTCGGCCCTCTTTATGGATGACATATCCTAAATGTAACCCTTATTATTAACTAATAAATACATTTTCTATTAATATGATTCATTTGTGATTTTTGTACGGAAGTATACGGCCATATAAGGGTTTTCTTACGACAAAGTAGCATATTCACCTTTTTTTGTAATATTTATTCTGCAGCTACACTCACCTTGTTTCACTTTGTACCATTTCATATTTTTGTTATTGATACTTTTATACACCAATGACTTGAATTTTCGATATTATGATTTATAAGTTTAAAAAAAATTCAAATACAAATGACTGTAAAAGTAAAAAATATAATAAGTAATCTGAACCATTTATCTTTTTATTAATAATTAAGATCAATTTATAGAAAAAAGTTTGTTACAATCGTATTTTAGTAATAGCCAATTTTGTTGACTTTTTGCAAGTTTCCTATTGTTTTTAAATGTTCATAGCTTTTATGTACGACATTATTTTTTTATAAAAATACACCATAAAAAACGAGCGTTTTTTATCTTTAAAATGAGTGCAGTATTGTTATATAAAATTTTAATAAATTGTTTTATGTTTTTAAACTCATATCTCGTCATTGTTTTAAAGAGCACTCAGAGCATTCACAATAGGTTCTCCATTTTTGATGTGAGTATGTGCCCTATATTTTGGGGGATGGTTGTTAGTGGTTGTAAGTGAAGGAGGGGGAATATTTATATGGATTGTACCGTGATTCCCCATATTTGGGAAAACCACGGTACAACCCTCATAAATTTTTTAATATTTTTAAAGGTTATTGTGAGTGAAGGTGAGAGAAAAGATAATGAAAAAGATATTAAAAATTATTATTTAATTGAAAAAGATAGTAAAAAAGTAGTGTTTTTAGTGTAAATATGGGAATGGTGTTAGGGAAGCTAGTGTGAATGCTCTCACAACCCATTCTCCATCTTTATTCATATAATTACACTAAAAATCACTAATTTTTATCTCTCTTTTTCAACTTTATTATTACTTTTTCTCTATCCTCCACTCACAACCACTTAAAATATATTAAAAACATTATAGGGTTTTGAATAATGTTTCCCAAAAATATAGATTGAACAGTAAATTTCTCATATACTTCACTCACAATCACTTATAATCATACCATATAATATATGGAATACACTCACATAATTATAGGGAACGAGTTGTGAATGCTCTTAGTGTAGTTCATTGTGTCTTTTTGTTAGTTATGTGCTTTTCTAAATACTATTGTGTTTTTTTAAATGATGAATTTTAAAACAAAATATAATGATGGAATAGCATTGTTGTGTATCTCTAATATGTAAAACACAATAATAAATTAACAACTAATTAATCTATATTAAAACATTGACAAAATAACACAATTTCTAATTATGTTTTTTGATCGTTATCATGTAATCTTGAACATTATGAGTTTTGAAAAATATATTGATAAAATAAATTATTGTGTACTTATAATTGTAAAACACAATGATAGATAACAAGTTATATAATATATAAAAATAATAATAAAATAATACATTGTATTATTTTCAACACTATGAGTTTTGATAAATATTTTGGTGAAAGTATATTATTGTGCACTTTTAATTGTAAAACATAATGATAGATAACAAGTTTACATAATCTATGGAAACAATTATAATAATAACATAAAATGATCTAAAATATAAATTACAATGATAAATACATATAACAAATGATATACAATATATAACACAATGAATGTATATGACATAATTAACTGATTTATTTGACATAATGACCAAAATGTTCTTTTTTTTAAAACAATAAAGAACATATGTCAAGCCCACAATCCTTCTTAGATTTTTTAGATTATATATTATTTTTAATATAACCCTACCTTTATAAATTTATAGAAAGGGCTTAATTCTTTATTTTACCACACAATTCTTTTTAATTATTTTTTTATTTTATTGTATTAACATTGTGTTTACGTACGCCTTGAAATACCGCTATGACATGTTTATTTCTATCTATGTTTTGTATATGTTTTATTCAAAGCCAAGCCAGTTTATGTTTTCACAAAAAATTCATTCAAAACTGAGTTTAATCAAAATGTGATATGTTTTTACATCCTATTGTTATAAGGGCTATCATTAAAATGACATAACTTTTTCTTGAATTTCGAACAACTCATAAAAACACATCAAACAAACAATTGGTTCGTAACGACGGATAACAATAATATTAATTATTAATACTGTTAATATCATTAAAATTAATAACGATCAAAATTAAAATAAAGAACTTGCACATTTTCCCTACTAGTATTAGTAAGCGATATTTATGTTCAACCACTTATCAAGGGACATGATTATCAATATGACATGTTCTTATAACTAAATGACTACATTGACACAAAATTATTAATGATATTGAAAATTATCAGAATAATATTATTATTTATTTTATGATATTATTCACACTTAACTTTTACACGTTTTAATTAGTCGTGGTATCCCACACATTCCTGCAACTTGTGATCTCGCCTATACCACGTATTGTATTTATTTTAATGAATTAATGTAGAAATGATCAAACGTATCAACGAAAATGCTAGTAGTCCACATGATATAGACATGGTCATCAATTTTGGTATGCATTAATGGTAAACGTTGAATTGTCCTTCAAGATACATACAAACTTCAAGCGTAACGATTTTCAATTCAATAATGGATCTATTATGTTGTTATGTATGACTAGAAAAATATATGCGTATAATGAAACAACGCGTCATGCATGATACAACAAGACTATTTCAACAGATAGACCATTCTTTGATATGAGTTCTCTGTTTCTAACAAATTGTTACATGGTGTAGAATCTTCGACATAGTTCCACCCGTTAGTCTTTATGAATCAAGCAAACGCTTGTTGACCTCAATACATTCTTACATGCTCGAATGAAAAGCTTTTGGATGTAATTAAATTTCTTTTTCTTTTCTATATTCTTTAACGATTTCAACCGTTGAAATTTCCCATTAATATATTTTTTAATTTCTCAGCAATTCATTATAAATTATCTTCACTTAATAAATCTTCTATTCTTCTATGTGTATATATGATTTTCCATTCAAGCTCGCGTCACGGCCATATCATGATCGTGACCTTCAACATGAATTGCTTCTATTTCATATTGTCTGAACGTGACTATCCCTAGCCATGGCCAGGACTTCCCCATTCTTGATATATTTGTATCAACACGTTAATCGGTTAATTATGTATATCACTTACACATGTATCAAATCTTTCTTGCAAAACATGACAAGTATACTCAAGTGGTACCAATTCCTCCATTCAGGAAGAAGTATGTACCAGCTAGGTCCATGAGGACGCTTGAAATATACCATCATCGTACTTCATCAGCCAGTTTGATCAGACGATGCTTCAGCGGATAAGTTACGGATAGAAAGCCTAAAGCTCTAGCCTTTCTTTTTTTAACATGAAGACCACTCATCAAAAAATCACATCTCATTGTATAGAAAGAAACACATTAAACAATCAATATGAAATAATTATATGTTTTACACTACACATGTAAGGGTCAGTGTTGTATCTATATATGGTTTCGACATCGTTTAGTTTCAATATACATTCATCAAATGCCGAAAATTGACCAATGATACACGAGTGGCATTTGGCAAATAGCTTATATAGATGACAAAAAGAAGCAAAGATAAATAATACATTGCGTCCTATTGACAAGTTGGTTTATACTTTTAGGTCGTTTAACGGTTAACCAATGCGTCTACTTTTGTACCAATAACTTCACCCGGTCTGCACCATCCTCTTTGGCTAAAAGTGTCAGGGTTAGTTTTAATTGTAGCTTGGTATGAACCCTTTGGCATGCTGGCTCTCCATTTCAAGAGCCATCAAGGATTTTGTCTCTGATATTTGTTCCTCTTTGCAGCAAGAGCTGCAATTAAAATGTCAAAAAGAAACAAGATATTAAAGAAGCTGTTTTAGTTTTCAAATATGGTTGGTTGTTCACTATTCGAATCAGACTTTGAAAAAAAAATATACATATTATCTATTTCTCTTCTATATATAAATTTCATTTTATTTTTGGTTTTTCTATCAGAATTAGGTTTATTCAAATCAACCCAATTATGAATCGATTTTTCAAATACTAATTTGAATTCAGTTTCAAATAATCCAAATTTGAGGAACCAATTTGAATAACACAAATAACCCGAAAACCGATTTGATGAACACCTCTATGCAACCAATAAAGTAGTAGAAATTGTACTTACACATTAACTCTTGTGGTAGGCCAAAGTCATAATCATTACGCCGTCTTCTTATGCAAATAAATGTAATTACCGAAGCCAATATAAATACGAAAGCACATGAGATTCCGACAGCAATTTTACCACCATTTGACAGGCCACCGTTTTTCCAGAATAACGGACAGTCGGGCAAAGAAGGTACACCACATAACCCTTTGTTACCAGAAAGGCTGAACAATGATAATCAAGCGTGTTAGATAAAAAGAAACTGAAAATAAAATCTTAATTGCAGTACATATTGATCAGATGTTCTGAAAGTCTGTTCTTTTCACCTTGGAATATAATCAATTCATCAAATGGATTCTTTTCATAAACCCAGCCTCACCCAATCCTGCCCACACCTCCACCTCCTCCTCCCCAACCCGTCCCTTGTCAAAGTAACCCGTTAAAAGCTGGTATTTTCTAAAGTTTCTCGGTATTAAAACCTAAATGAAACATTATTTTTCCTAAAAACTAGTGATAGAATTACTCAAGTTTTAAATAACTAGTCTATCATAAATATAGTCACACACGACACATGAAAAAGATGTTGATGTCATAAAAATTTCAGTGGTTTTTGTTGACAAAAAGTGAGTGACTTTTAGTGGAATACTGTATAAACTTGGTTACTATTAGATGCACTTGAAATAAACCAAAAGTTAATTATAATTGAAGGAAAGATAGACTTTCCGTGCCTCATAATGCCCCTTATATAAAAAATGACCTCATGACTTTCAAAATTTGACATCTATGCTTACCGTTTTAATACAACAAATATACACTGGACCCAGGTTGTATAGATGTAAAATATGAACCAAGTCACGATAAAGTGATTAAAGAAAGGATAGCTTGGTGGTAAAAGGTGCGTTCCCCAAGCGATTGTGGGTTCAAATCCTGCGGTTGGCGAATATCTTCCTGGTAATAGGAATTGTTGTTCAATATATATATATATATATATATATATATATATATATATATATATAAGCAGAGATCAGAGATCTAAGTAGGACAGTGTCGGATGCTCAATCAATTAGATCACAGCGAATACGTTTTTGGGATCTATTTTAGGGAAGTCTTAACTGCAACCCAGGTAGCTCCCACAGAGAGCACCCTAGATACTCGAATTACATGAAGGCACGTCCTTGATTCATTTAGTATATTCTCATTCAGTGGTGATGAGTGAAGCCATTGTAGTGTTTGTGATGAAGATGAAGATGACCTTTTATAAACGAACCACTTCTATGTTTGACAACTTATTTTATTCTGGCATGACTTGGTGAGATAATGGAAATGCACACAACATGTTTCCTCAGCTATAGTTTCAATACTTATAGTACTAGTCTTCAGATTTTGTTTTTAAATCTTGAACATAGAGCAAATCTTTGAGCTTGTGCGATTTGTGATTTGTGCTTCAAGTGAATTTATAGCCTGACTTTTTAGCTTTAAGTAAGGTTGCAGTTTGTGTCTAATGTCTCAACAGCGCCTCTTTAAAAGACCATAGAGAGACAAAGATTTGGATCTCTAAGCCGGATGAACTCAGGAGATGAAGTTATGGCTACTGGAGACTACAGCTTCTTTTTTGTCAAAGCTGAATCTCAAGAATGGATATAAGACGACATGATACAGACTTACACTTGAGATCGACGGTCCTAAAGTCGAATAAACATATCATTTTCTTAGCTTTCATTGCCAAGTCTTTTAAGCTTGATTTATCAAATCAACTTTTACATACACAAAGACTTTCTATACCTTATTTCTAAGTATATAGCTTTAGATTATCATCAATTTTAAAGTTAATTTGTAACAATACTATCTCTCTTTCCTCTCTTTCTTGTCGCTAAACCTCTAAAGTGCTATTATCTTGTCGCTTCAAGTTTCTTTTCCACCACTCTATCTTATAATATCAAGATGTTGATTTATATATCTCTCAAACCAGGCCACGATGGGTTAATATAAGGCTTAACAGAATAGACTAAGGTTCACTATGAGTCTATGATCCATGATATATTTCACAATAAGTGTGGGTTTGGTTCAAACATGTCAAATGAGGAATCAAACCTCCATATATTACCAGATTTAATGTTTTTAGCATATATCTAAAAATAAAAGAAATGGATTCATAAAGGAATAGAAATTAATGGGGAGATAAAGATAGAGAAAAGGATATTTTGTGAAAATTATAAGGATGAGCATATGTATATAGTTGTAAAACTTGGTGAAGTCATTGTTTACGGTTTCCTTATTAAAAAGTTCATGTTTTAAGATCTATTACGAAAAACATAAACATCACAAAAATCTGTTGTCATAAAAATTAAAAGGTACAAAACTTGGTGAAGTCATTGTTCCAAGTTTCCTTATTAAAAAGTTCATTATTTTAAGATCTATTATGAAAAACATAAACATCATGAAAATCTGTTGTCATAAAAATGAAAAGGTACTCTTATATGTTAAATTAGAAATTTCCATTTAAAAACTTTTCCTTCAGTCTAATTTTTTATTTAAATTTCTTAGAATATATTTATATGCAAAAAATAAATTCTAATAGAAAAAAAAAAAAAAAAGAGATGAATGAGAAAGATGGGATAGGTGTAGTCAGTAAGGTGGGGATAAGAAGGGTAATGTGCATGAAGTGTGAGAGGTCAATGAAGAAAAAGTTGTTACAAAAATTAAATTACTTTGGATATTCAATTCGATGACGTGGACTAAGGGGGTGTTTGTTTTTTTGAAAAATGTCTGCGCAGGCTCTTTTGTCTGCGCCGGGCAGACCACGCGCAGACATTGCCATCTGCAGACTGTTTGTTTTTACGAAAACATTTCATTAAAAAACGTCAGCGCGAGCTCTTTTTGGTGCAGACTTGTCCCAGCCACTTCTAAGATCTGCAGAGCTCTTCTGAAACAGCACCACCCACCAACACCCACCACCACCATCCACCTTCGCCAACAAACGCCGTCCGCCGCCGCCGCCGCCGCCCGCCGCCCGCCGCCGCCGACGCCCGCCGCCCGCTGCCGCCGCCACCCACCGTCCGCCGCCTCCACCACCACTATCCAGCGCCGCCATCCACCACCATCACCACCATCCGTACACCACCACTTACTAGTTTATTTTAATAATCTACAGACGTTAAAAACAAACAGTCTTCTTCTTGCAGACTGCAGAGGTTTGGTCCACCTCTTCTGCTACAGATGTCTGCAGATCTGGTCCGCAGACTGCAGACATTTTACCTCTTCAAAAACAAACACCACCTAACTTAACTATTGATCCTCTTAAATGGGTTGAATTTATTGGATCAATGGATCAAATATAATATCATACCATAACTCATACTTCTCATAAACCGAAAAAATATGGAGGCGAAGTGAGACGAGGTCAACACATTGAAGGTAAACATATATCATTATCTCTAATAGGAATTTAGTTCAAGTGATACCTAAATTCTATGAAGATTGGTGTAAATGTAGCTATATAAACATGCATCTTGGTGTGATGCAGATCTTAATCATCCCACGATTCATTTAGGACTTAGAATAGTTCTATGTGCTTCTACCTTCTAGAGCTCTTTCCTGTAGTAAACTTCATTTTCAAGGCTATACCAAGTGCTTCATGCAACTTTCAGCAAGCTAGATAAAGCTCACCGACATAAGGGACATTTTGAATAAACTACTAAGACTACACTAGTTCAATTTTTCTCATTAATGATTGACAACGAAAATCATAGAAGAAAGTTAAAAATAATGACACAAGTGTCTAATATCATTTAATTAGCACTAGTGACCAAGAGCCTGTGGCCTAACAGTACCAAGGTATGTAGGAAAGGTGTCCTTCCCTATCTAGTTGAGGGTTCAAGTCCATGGTGGACAAAAGGTGTAGATTTAAGAGTAGGATTTCAGGGGGTATGAGTTAGCCGTTCTAAAGAAAGCAAATAATGAAAAGTTACGACTAAAAGAAGTGAATTATGAATTATGACATACTCATAGCTCCACCATGGACACCAATTGAGTAAAGCTCCTCTGGCACTTGCCCTTCCAGCTTGTTACCATTCAAGATCCTGAGAAGCGAGTAAATATAATTAAATTATAATAAGTACCTGATAATTGGCTAGAAAACGATAGAATTTTGGTTTTGGAAAGAAGTGCAAGGAAGGAAAACCTAAGACGGACAAGGAGTATAGCATAGCTTACACAAGTTGCATATTAGAAGAACTTAAACTATCTGGTATGGACCCAGTAATCAGATTGTTCGACAAATCCCTGCATTATTATCCAAACAGTGAGACAACATCACAGATATCACAATGTAGAAGAGACAAAACCTGTAGCAATGCAAATATGAAAAACTTGAATGCGATTGGAAAATTAGGGAACAAAGGACAGGTTTAAACATTACATTATCACATTTCAGAAGCAAATTATTGTCAATTGCTAACAAAATTTTAAGTAAATATTTGCTCATTAGGGTATACTTGTCTTTTTTATATAGTCTATTATTTATCTTGAATAAGTTATCTGAAATTCTTAAAGTAATTTTGATTCGAATAGTTGTTTTGAGGGTGGAATTGTCTTTTTGCCTTGAGGTTCTATATGTACCTATGTGTATATTTTCAACAGACAAATTGCAATAAATAACAACTTAGTTTTACTTTACTCCTATTTTTCATTGGAAACTCAAAATTGTTATCTACCTTTATACAAGTTGTTGTAGTAAAGGTGAAGTATATACTCTTATATTTCACTATGCTCTTAGTGAGAATTGACCAAATTCTCATGATTTATTTATCTTATTTATTTTCTAATAAATTCTTGCGTTTTGTTGTGAAATCTTATCAAAGTCTCAAGCTTTAAAAAGTATTCTCTTATTATTCAAATCATTTGAAAATTTAAAAATGCTATTTTAATAGGCTTAGTTGCCTATCTAAAATAACACTTTAAATGTTTTGGTCAGGACTCGGGGCTCAAAAAGTTGAAAGAAAATTCTAAACGAAGACAAAATGATCACCCCAGATAAATCTTTGGATTCACCTGCACCCAGGGTTACGAACTAAGCGGCACGATTTATATGGGACTAGTGGGTTAGTCAATTTCAATGGGTATAACTAAAAGAGAAATAACACAAAATAAAGAGAGAAAACTCGGCCTAAGTGGGAATTTCATCCCATCGCAAACTATGGCAATCCAAACCTTGTTCTCATCATTTTATTTGCTAAAATCAGAATAACTAATACATTGCTGTAATTTAATAAGTACAACCTTGAAGCAATGAAAATTATCGAATTCTAAAATTGAATTGCACATCTACTTGTTAGGTATAACTAAAAGTGATACTAAACCCAACCCTTTAGGTGGGATTAGGTGCTTCTATAAGTTACATCACGTGAAGCATATTTAGAAACAAATTGCCAAGACGATTCAATTTAATTTATAAATCAATGCTTCTTGAAAACAGAGGTCATTTCATTTTTAGATTAAAAAAAAACTGATATACATCATCTTAGTAGAAAATTTACAAAATGTGGTTCAAAAAGAAGGTGACATGAATATTTTTAACTGATACTTCAAAACAGTAAATTCTTACACTTTCTTAAGAGAGTGTTGGCCCAACTGCAGGTATAGTACCTCCTAAAGAGTTAGAACTTAAGTTCCTGCAGTTAAAAGAAAACAAAGTTCAAATGGATATAACAATAGAACCTAAACACAAAAAAAGATAATACATAGCAGGGGCTATTTGTGTACACAATAAGAGCTGGGAGATGATACTTACAAGCTTACCAAGTTGGTCAAAAGAACAATTTATCACTAATGTACCCTTTCAAACCTTGGCTCCCAAGATCTCTGTAAGCATGAAAGTGTATAATCAGTAATTAATACATTACAACAGACGCCAAAAACACTTATGCAAATGCATAATTATACTCTTCCATTAAAACAGAGCGTCTATACTTACATTTGGAAGATTGCAAGAGCAGATGCATCTTTATTGAGATGGCAAGTAACACCCTCCAAGCATCCAAGTACTAGGAGCACATGGATCACCGTTCAAACCCATTCTTTCAGGAATACGTAATGATTCTTTAATGCTTGCATAGCAGCAGCTGCAATAAAAGTCCAATGAATCAATCACACCAAATATTAATAAAACTTACAAAAAGATCATCATTCCACATTTTTTCCTCAAATGTAGCACCAAGAATCTAGCAAAAATCCCTATTGACAAACGCATCAAAGAATTATATCAATCAGGTGATACCTTGCTCGGGCACAGTCATGACATCAGCTGGAACAATGGCGTAATTCTCAAGCCCCAAATCAAGGCGCCCCGACAACAGGAGCAAGCTTTATGTTCAGCGTGTCAACACAAATTCTTAGCTACATAATGAAACTATACGCAGCAAACCCGCCAACTTCCTTGTATATATCAATTCTGGTAACATTTTCATTGTTTATAACCACATCAAAACACTCTTTCCCTTCCTTCACACTAACATCAATCTCCGCAAAGTGAAGCCACACAAGATAATCCAGCTTCGCATCCACAGGCAAATTATACTCCAAACTCCCTGCTCCGGTCACGTTGACCGCGGAATCATACAATTTCGCCGGAAAATAGTTAGGGCTTGCACCAGTATAATCACATTCTCGCCGCAGTTAACAGACCTTCTCCACCGGAGCTCGTCGACCGGAATTTTCATCCGACTGCCAAGCCCTACCCAACACATCTGTATCATTACTAAACCCCGGCCCCCCCTGATTCGAACCACAACTCAATCGACCATAATTCACAAGTATCGACGAGTCATTACCGGTC
>CM046471.1:3167762-3268781 GCA_025506415.1 Flaveria robusta | reverse complement strand
CCGCCGTCGGAACTCCACACGAACATATGAAGCTCATTATCATCGTTATTAAAGCTCCGGCGTACACCTTTGTTGCAGCGCCGTGTGCGGTGGTTGAAATTGTGCTTTCACCGGAGAATTAACACTCGCCGGAGCCGTACTATAGTTAAAACGGAATTCCGGCCACCGGAAAACTCCGATTGATTGAAATTCGAGCCTCTTGGACTCTGATTAATCGAAGAACTTATGCTATATATCTCCACCCCCGTCAAATCGGACTGCCGGCTACTTACTCCGGCGACTCCGGTTGACCATCGTGAAGCATTTGACTTCCTCACCGTCACATGAATCCTCCCATCATCTCCGATCTCCGCATCAGTCTCCAACAAATCACGACCATCAAGCGACACCACATCGGAATCCACCGTAAACCCCACAATCGCACCAACAGTTTCGGCGAAAACTGATCGGAAATCAGAACTTTCGCCCACGGTACTCAAACAAGAACAACAACAAAGTATACACACAATACGCTGCATCACCACCACCTGAACCATCAGCTCGCCGGAGTATCACCGTACATCGCAATCAACAACGGAATCCCCATCACCAGAGTATTGGGTAACGTCGAAACTGAAAAGATCGTAATCATCCACTCCAAACTGCTGTTTTTCCCGACGGCGGACAAATTCCGACGAGGGTTAGGACGATGATCTTCTGGAGGGTGTCGGCGGCGATGAATCGGAGGTTCATGTCGTAGGGGTTGTTTAGGGAGATGAAGTGGAAGGAGAGGGGGGGACGGCGAAAATGGCGACGAAGCGGTTGATGCCGGAGCATTGGTCGGGGGAGAAGATGTGCCGCCACCGTACGCTGCCGTAGGCGAGGATCATGGCGACGTATAGCGGCACCATGCTGTGATGACGGTGTAGAAGTCGTGGGCGCTGATCATGGTGGTGTGGAGGTCTGCGGCGGCGATTGGTGGTGGATTGATGGGTGGTTATGGTGGTTTTCCGGCGAATGTGTGTGAATTTGATGGTGAACTCCGGTGGGTTTGAGAGATAAGGTGTTGATTGAGTGAAATGTGGGACAGATTGATAGTGTACAGAGAAGGTGTATATATATAGGGAAGGTTGAAGAAGATAAGGTGTACGGTAGCGTGGGGAGAGGTTGACTAATGGTTGACCGGGAATACGGGTGGGTCGGGTCGAATATACCAAAGAAATTTTGGAAATTATTTAAGTGATTTGATGAAAATTATTTTGAGAAATTATTAAGTGTTTTGATGAAAATGATTAAAGATTGTAATGTTAATAAGGGTTTTGTGAATATTAATAGTGTAGAGGTTAGTATAAGATAAGGTTGTGAAAGTGATGAACTATTTGAGCTAGTTTGATTATTTTTGAGTAATTCAATTAAAATCGAATGAATAAACTTTGTGTTTCTAACTCTAATTATTGTTTTTCCTTCATTTCTAAATATTTCTATGAGGAATTGTCTGATTTTAAACAATGATGATGAAATGCTTCACATATTGAAGGTGTACGAACATGAGTTTCAAACATAGTATAATTTTGATTTCATTGAAAGTATTTTTTTCAAACCTAGTATAATATTATTTTATGTTTTTGAAAACCAAACATGAAAGAATAGTTATCAGTAATTTACTATAATAATGTTTAAATGTCCAAAAAGTTTCAAAAAAAGATGATGATATAGATCTAGATGAAGTTAGAAGCTAGTATAATTATAATTTTAGTTATGATTATGGGTTTAACCTGTCTTGTAAATATAGTTGCGACCATTGTACCAGATCCATGTAAAAAACTTCGCTAGTGGAAGACGTTTAAAAAAGTATATTAATGAAGTTGAATGTATATATTGTAGAGTTTGTTTTTGTTTTTGGTTGTAAAAAAAGAAGTTAACGTTTTGTTTATTTTCTATACGTTAGTTTACATGAGATCACTTCCATTGCTTTTCTTTTTCTGTTTTACATTGCATTTCAAAGCATATTTTCTCAACATATATGTTATGCATGTTGACACATGGCTCTAGTGAAGTGAATTTTATTCAAAAAAACTTGATGTTTCATCATTCTTCTTTTTTCTCGTCGTCTTCATCAGGTGAATCGATTTTTTTAGTATAATATAATTTATACATTGAAATGGCATTTCAACAAGCAAAACAAGTTAAACATATTAGTTTAAAAGTTACATGTGAACTGACAATTTGGTACAATGCAAAACGATGTTAAAAAATAAATTGAATTAAAAAATAACATACGAGTTTATACTATTAGAAGAGCAACATATTATAAGCATATCATGTACATGGTCTACTTTTCAATGTTTTAAGTTCTTATACATAAGTCTTAAGTTGTGAATTTATATGTAAACATATAGAAATTTTGAATAGAAACTGTTCACATATAATTTTCACATAACGTGGAACAATATTTGAAAAGAAGAGTATTCTAAATGAATTAACACTAAAACTTACAATCAAAAATATAAATCATTCATGTTGAATTAATATTATTGCAGCGTAAATTATTTATGCCAATTTACGTAGTGAAAATAAACTTCAAAAAGTGTTCGGAAACATTGTTTACGAATGAATTAACATGTGAATTTGCACTTTATACAAACAATAGGGAACAACTTTTCCAAACTACATCATTATAGTGGATTCATTTGTAATATAGGAACGAATTTACACCATAACACAATATGTGAAAATAAATTCATGAGGTATTGCAAAACAACCAATCATAAGATGCACAAATAAGCTCACAAAGAAAAACAAAAACGTGCTTAAATTTACCATAAAAACTTTTCTTTTCTTTCTCTCTTTCAAGATATTAATTTATTCTCATCTCGTCATATCTTTGTGACTCGATCTAGAATTGGAATCTAAGATATCTTTATGAGATTTATTTTAAGCTTTAAACATAAGCCATAAAAGTCGAACTAGATGTGCAAATAGGTGAGAAAAAGTATCTTTATACACATAAACATACATCGTCTTAGATTCCTATCAAATCTATATGGAAACACTTTGGACCATTTTGAATGATATTGTTTATTTTACAAATAATTGCAATTGAGGAAAAGTAAAGGGGTGAAGGCCCATTTTTAATGTTAAGTCTATTCACACGGAAATTTTTTCCATCTAACATGTGTTTTGGTGATCACATAAAGGGGTGGTTTAATTTATTTTGGGATTTTGGGGGCTTCCTAACCGTATTCGACACCAGAGGTACTTAGATTTTCGTTAAAATGTGTCATTCACATAAAGTTGAGGTTTTAAGTTTTATAATTGATTAATGTGTGAATTTAAAAGTATGACTTAGTGAATGTGCGAGTTAATCATTGTAACAAAATTGTGTCTTTGACGCCTCTTGTTATATAAAAGAAAATATATATTTGAAAGGGAACTTTTAGAAAAGATCAGGTTACTTATATAAACAGATATATAAACACTCATATTTTTATGTTGAGAAATAAATATTGCACATGAACTGAAATCAGTACAAAAATGATATGTGACTATGGCACATGTAAATTCTTATGTTTTATTTTTATGTATTATGTGTTTATTATTTATTGTATATTTAGCAAGAATATTTTATTGTATATAGGTATGTTCAAACAAAAGTGTACAAAAATTAAATAATAAAAAAAGTTATCTTAATATATCAAAATGTGCTCTAAAGATTACAATATCACATTCATTTGTAATTGTAATAGCAGAAACATCAACTTGTAAAAGTAATTAATCAATTATTTGTGATTATAGTATCCTCAAACTATTTCAAGTAATTACATTTACTTAATGATCAAATATGAGACTGATACGTTAATAATTACACATGTAAATAATGAATATTTCTCCGCGTTTTTAATATTTTGGGTACGAGTTCATCGATTTAGACACTTATTTATGTTTGTTAAATTCTATGGAAAAACTTAAAATTGGTGAAGTGTTGTGGAAAACAACTTTTTGACATGCCCATATTCAGAAACAACATGCCTATGTTGAGCAGGCTGAAATTTTCGTCGACCTGATGTTGAACATGCTCAAGTGCGACCTAGATTCGGGATTTATGCCTAATACCTCCTTATCTTGAGCAAATCTATATAGATCAAGGCTAAGATGAAGTTCGATCACTTTCAAGGAGGAATAATATCATCCAACTCATTTCTACTTGATTTGTTTTGAATTTCTCTAGATCTGCTATATGTTTTATATGTTCTAGAGTGTGGATGTGGTTTTTGTAAGCCTCATGGGCTAAACACTTGTCATCACTTGGAGATGAAACTTAACATGTTTTAACAGCTTGTACATGATTTTTGATGTTGTTTATATTGATGTCATGATGAACCTTGATTATTCTTCAATGATTATGTGTGTTTGTAATCTCTCTGCTATTGTTTATAATTGCTTTGTTATCGTGGTATGATATTCATGATTGAAGGGCAATTGTAACTTTGTCTATGTTACGCAAGTTGAATTGGTTATCATATGTTTATCGTGTTAACTTTCCAAAGATTTGTGGGTTAGATAACCCTGACGGGAGGAGTCTAGTTCATCTTTCACATTGATATAGTTATATCATTCGTTTCTTATTACATAACGTTAGGTGACTATCATGTGTTTATTGTTCTAGCTTTCCGGGGAGTTATATGTTTAGATACCATTAGCGTGGGTTTAAGCTAATTACATGTATTATGTGTTAAAAATGATCTCGCCTTATGTTTATGCTAGTTTTTATTGCTATGCTAAGTGGAGTCGAAGTTTAAGTGGTACCTTTTATCGATTGTGTATCTTCATTTTATTTTCTTACTTTGTTAGTTTAATATGCTAATAACTTTACTTAATTTTAATATTCACCAATTAAAACTTAATCGATCAGTTAGATAGTATGACAATTTAGTATTGGGAGTCATTGTGTCTATGGATCGATACTTGGCTTAATGGCCTTCACCCTATCCCAATCACCCATACCTACCGAACCATATCGAGCCAACTTTGCACACCACCATCAAACCAACTCCATATCACACCTTGTTAACAAATTGTGTGTTTGCAATTGGTCCCTTCTGTCTTAGCTATACACATGTTACATCAACCTTTATAAGCAATGGTTCCATGATTTGAGATGTTTTTGTTGTAGTTATCAAGGACAAACAATAAAACAACAATATGTTTTGTTTAGTTCTAGTTATTGACGAATTATTATAAAAGGTTATATCTTTTTATTATATTCCGTTTGGAACAACGTATTTATCTTGTTCTTGTGAAATAACACTATATTATAGACTTTTGTGTTGTTGACCCATAGGGGCGGAAGCAAGATGGGTCAAGACGGTTGTCAGATTCTTGGTTTATAAAATTTCAGGTTGTCTTAAATGTAATCGTATAGTTATAGCTCATATAAAAGAAAATTCAATTATAATTTGGTCTCGCCATGACCTGAATTTAAGAGTTTTTCATGTGAACTTGACTATGAATAATTGAAGAATGAATTGTCGTTTTCCTCCCCTTGGTTTGGTCAAATTTGTTATTTGCATCCAATTTTTTTGTTTTTGTTTTTGTTTTTGTTTTTTTTATATTTGACTCCCTAAGATTTTAATTAGTTATCGTTTTCATCCAAAAACGTCAACTTCGTTAATTTTAAATGTTAAATCCTTCTTAAAAAGGGGTAATTATATAATTTTGCATATAAAAACAAAATTTTAGTTTATGTTAACGCATTGTTTGTTAATAATTTATTCATGTATTATTATTCCATTTCATGAAACCTACTTTGGATTTTTCATCTTTCCATATACAAACATTTCATCATCTTCTAAATCACAAGATGTCGGCTTAATCGGTAGGGAGGAGGATGGAGCTGTTTATGGTGGCAGTAGGGAATTCATTGCGAAAAAGATGTTGTATAATGGAGACCATCACCTCTAATCGTCATCTTGCCTATAGTATGATTCAATTCCAATCGGTTAGGGTTACCCAATTGTAGGTTTTTGTTTTGTATCTTAAATGGTAATTTGATCAATTTACATATATAACAGTTTAAATTAATGAAATTAATATTTTTAGATAAAAATGACAGCTTTTAAAAAACTTTGAGGCCCCAAATGAAAAAAAAATGAATGAAAATAAAAATATGATCAAATCACAAATAAGAAAATAACAAATCAATCATAACTAAAAGTAGGTTTTAGGTTTATTATTTATTGGTATTATGACATTTTCAAATGAAGAACATTGATTTTTTTTTTTGTTTCAACAATAATTAGTATGCATCAAATCTTAGCATATGATTCCTCATCAAATGGTTGTGTGTATGCATCACTAGGATGTTTGTTCATGTTGCGTCATACTTATATGCTAGATCGGCGTGAACGAAAAATTATGAGTCTTGCAAGCTTGTATGACTTGATCACTAGCGTGCTAGACTATTAGCTCATTAATTTATCTACTCTTTAAATTGTCCATCAACAACCCAACAAAAGATTAAACTGGCACGGGTTGTCAATGATTCGTTAGGCGTCACATTCCATCTCAATATTATTTACATGTTTAACAAGATCAAACTTAATATTTTAGCTATGGTTCATACCTTTGATTTCATCATCTCATTGCACTTTTTTAGAATTAGATATAGGGAATAATGCTAGAATCTTATTTAAATGGGCAAACACGTGTCTTTTTGATATCTCCTTCTCGTCATCTCTTGTTTCCTTTCAACGTTTTATCTTATTTTGTCTTCTATTTATCTTATTAGATTAAATCAGAAAAGACCTTTTGTATTTTTCCAATAATTAGTTTATAATATCACGTACGTTTTTAACTAAATTGCATCTCATGTAAACTTTTATGTAGTTTTAGAACTATAATATTTTAGGAGAATACTACTATACGAGAAAATTTATATTATATCATACAATAACAAAAAAAAGAAAACGACATAAGACCGGAATACAGATTTATCCTTTCGTTACATACATATGATTACAAGAATAACACTACTAATTGAATTTAAGATGGACAATAACTGGCCCTAGAGTCAATTTAAATCAAACTGAGATTGTCATCTTAGCTGTCATGTCTTTAATCTGGTTTTTTGCTACTTCTCGTTCATCAGCCCGTTTGAGTTTTAAACCATGCACACCATAATAGCCGGCCAGTGTAGTTCAAAATACTAGATTTGTTCCCCGTGCATATATTAAGAGAAAATACGTCAAAAAAATAATAAATAATAAATATTAAATGAACACTTGTTAAGAAATCAAAACCAAAAGCTATATTATTAGTTAAAATAGATATTAAATAAACAAGGTTTTACTTGTTCTCAACTTGTACGTACACCTTTTTTTAATCTAATAAGAAAATCTAATCTATAATTAGAGTCTTGATTAAAAAAATCTAATTTGCAAATCGCAATGTCGATTTATTCTCTATTTTGTTGGTTGTTGTATTAGTTACTAGGTTAGAACCCATTTATTATATAGATGGAATAAATCTTACTTCTTGAAATCATTAGTTTTTATGAAAATTTATATGTTAAATGTTATCAACAATTCATAAAATTAGAAATAATAAATACTTAAGAAATTAATACAAAGTTATATTTAAAAATATGATATAATTAAAATCTTATAATTTAATAAATCTTAATAATTATTAGCATAAGAAAATTACTTTTCAGATATATAGGTTGTTTAGTTTGTTTATTTAAAACTCCTGTCATTTAATTACTTATTAGTAATTAAATCATTCAAACAAATCAAACAAATGATTTTGAAATTAATAGAAATATTTTTTAAGTCACTTGATTGTATAAAGAAATAAAAAAATATTAATCTAAAATAGAAGAGAGAAATGTAGGAAAGAAAATGAGAATTTTATATAAGCAAAGAAGAATATGATTATATAAGTGTTCAAAATCATTTTAATTAAAATGTGTATATGAGAGAAATGTAAGAAGAGAGAAATGTAGGAAAGAAAATTGAGTCCTAATGTTGTGGTCACAAATTCGGTCACCAATTTTGAGACAAAAATTCCAGTCGCTAAATTTGATCACAAGAATATGTTGGCCGTAAACACAAGTTTCGACCAGCGATAACCGAAGCTAGTCTAAAAGGCAAAACTAAAACTAGTGACTGTTTTGCGACCATTTTCCGACATCAAATGGTTAGTTTTATACTATTAAATATAATTCCCTATGAACACATCTATTGATTACTCATAACCAATCACACCTGTGTATAAGGGAATTGTCGAAAGATGGCGAAAGTGATGGTGACCGCAGGATTAAGATGCGCCCCGGATATATGCCCGACCGCATACACCATAACCATGATGATTAAACCCCATGCCACACACATTCCCGGAAATGTTATCGAGCCATATTTTTTGTCCACGACAAATGTACCACAACCTACAAACATCAAGAAATATGTCCCTACGGTTTCCGCAAACACTTTTTGGATAACGTCGACAACCTCGGGCGAAGTGCAAAGGATCGACCCATGGTTTCTTCTAGGCGATGATTGGCTTTTAGCCAACTTGCTTTCTTCAAGATCGCGGATATGATCTTTAGATGGCATTTTTGGGTTTTTAGAGTCTTGAGACGCCGTGAGCTTCGCGACCACTTGTTATTCGGAGAATGAGAATAAAGAAGGTGTTTGTAACATATTTGTGGTTAGAATTGATTTTTCTTGCAAGAATAATGATGGTTGTGCAAGATTTGAGATCTTTTTGTGGATGTCATCTAGGGCATCTATATATAGTGAGTAAATCTTCGTATGAGTTTGATATAATAAGAATTTGATTCTGTTGAAAATGACATATTAGTTAACAACATTCGTCCCAAATTGTATCATGTAATCATGACTGTTGGTATGTTATCATTAAATTAGGTTTTTTTGTTCAGGGTTGTTATTCCGTAGGAAACATGTAGGAATTTCAGACAACTTTTCAGTAACACATGAGAACTGCTTGATACATAGGTAATATTGTTTTGTCTCTAATATTACTAACATGCTTTGAGTGTATCAACTATGAATGAGATGATAACTTTATAGTTAAGTGTTCTAGAGTAGCAGCAAACGTAAAATTTAATGACCTTCTTAGAAGTTTTCACTTGAGCAATCAAAAACAAATATGTGAGCTCGTAGGAGGTAAAGCAAATAATATTGACGGTATATGAAGTCAAATGCTACTAATGGTATCAGAGTTACTCTTGTGTCGTTTGCGATGTTGGGGCAAATCTCATCGAGAACAATGAGTCCTCGGGCTCATTGAGAACGATGAGTCCATAAGGGGGGGGGGGGATTGCGACATTGTAGGCAAATCCCACATCGATCATGAACAAAATAAACGTTTGGTTCGTACAGTGGCGGAGCTTGAACCATGGCTTAGAGGGGGCGGGGGCGAAAGTAAACATTTTAGGGGGGCGAACTTTATATTTATTAAAAAATTTCCACTACCGGACCGAAAATTTACACCGCCGAGCCGAAAATTAACACTACTGACGGAAAAAAATAGCACGGCCCCTTAAAAGCTTCGCCAATGGGTTCGTAAATAATGTCATGTCTCTAATATCCCCAACGTTATTTAATCAATCCATAGTTAACTACGTTCAGGTGGTAACAATCATAGAATGGTTAACCTCATGAAGCTTTTACTCAGACAACCAAATGTAAATGCGTAAGTCTTTGGGAGACAAAACAAATAATATTTGTGATATTTGAGACCGGATATCACATTTTTTCCTTTACTTGCAGTGGATATCAACAATCACAACCAGTCAACCACCACCACAACTTGACACTACTAGCAAACAGCCTAACTGCGATTGTTTTGTTGCAAATAACTTTTGCAACTGAAAATAACAGTAATAAAAACGGGACGCAAATATCAAATCAATAAAATAGATTAACTTAATATTAACTTTCACACATGTGTAATTTTAAATACAAATGTGATTATTTACTTCTACTAAAAGGAAAAGAGTAAAGCATGAAGTGTTTTGTTCTTAGTAGGCGTCATTGTCAACAACCACCACCACCACAATGGTCCCTCTCCGGCCACCGGTCATGCCACCATGTCCGTCGTTCACCCTACATGGAAAGTGACTTCACTATAAAACTTCAAATATGAATTTATTGCCTACACATTAATGTACTATATTATTATAACTCTCAATCTTTTTTTTTTTTTTTTTTTTTCACCTTCGCGTGACAATACCATATATGGTGCAATATCAAATATAGAGGGTATGTATCTCATTTGAACCGTAACCTTAATAGCAAATATGCTTTGTTCATACAATGGAGTCGAGCCAATTATACTAGATTACTAGCTAGGTTTGTTAAGCTCTTGAAACGCAATGGCGAGGAGCAACCTAAATCTTGGGATGGAGAAAAACAGGAGTATGTTGTGGTTTAGTGAAGATGTCTAACAATTTGAATTTGTGTAGATACAATAAACACATAACTTCTTTTATGTGACCCTTTCTTAGACATTATGATAAACTATGATGTAAACTAACAATATATGACCATAACATGGGTTTAGTGATAAAGTGCGGACCCTGTTGGTCTTGAGATGAAAGGAATATTTCAGTATTCGAAAAACTATCACCGATGTCATGATTTCTAGAAATATCTGACATTTATTCTTCCGTTGAGCTTAGATGGCCTGATATTTTTTTTTGTTGTTGTATTTGTTCACTATTGAACAAAAGTTTGATACACTATTTGATAAATAAAGTTTTACAAAATGCACTACAAATATCAAAATATGTATCAAATTTTACGTCATGATGGTCCATCAAACTTTTTGTGACCTTGTATGTTTCTATTTCATATTTATAAATATGATTAGAATTCATTATTATTTTAAAAAAATCTTTTTAAAAACGTTTTAGTGATTCTATTAATGTATAAATATAGTTATTAAATTGTGTGCTACATTTCTACACAGAAAAGATGGTTCAATCATGTACTGTGGGATGGACGTTAATAACGTTATAACATAATGGTCTCAAAGACATATGAGCAATAATATTATGAAATAAAGTGACTTGTTTACAAAAGTCCACAAAAGGTGCTTTTGCGCCAACAAAGTAAAGATGATGTTCTTTAAAAGCGATATCTAAATCCTCTCACTTTTATCATTTTATGAGGATTACTACAAAGTATATATTCAATTCTTTGGTACTCGAGCATATGCATGAACATGAAATCTAAAGTTACAAAAAGGTGATTATAGCATTTTCTTAATAACATCTATTTTAAAAGGAAAAAGAATTTGGCTTCTATTGAAAATTCTAAATGTTGGCTATGGTATGGTTTGATTAATAAACTCGCATTATTACAATAAATGTTTCCAAATTTAGAAGGAGATTTGGTTGTCTTTTTTAAAGTAAAAATATGTTTTGACATATTGAAGTTCCTAATAGAGTTTTAAATTGAAACATTAAATCTGTTACATCTACCTATCTATACTAATAAAAGAATGTTTTTAATGACACGTGTCGTAATTAAAGACCATCTAAATTTTATTTTCTTGCTTTTCTCTACTAATAAATAATAACATTAACTACTATAATTTTATTTAATTTTTTTCAAGATTAAAAGTATTTTTTTATAAATTATGAAAAGAAATCTTTCTATGAATGCAATTTCCAAACAATAAATTTTTTTATAAAATATAAAATTTTTCTAAAACACAAAACTTTTTAAAAAATAATTCTAAAAAAGATATTTTTAAAACGGGTTGTTTTGAAACAAAATGTTTAAAAAAACTTTAAAAATAAAATAATGAAAAATAAAAGCTTAAAAAATGATATCGTTGTTTTATTACTTAAAACACTTACTTGCATGTAATTACAATATATCCTATCTCAAGATATTGTTTTATAATTTATAAATTTTCAGTACTAACTATTTAATATTTATTTATTCAACCCGTGTAATACACGGGATACTAACCTAGTTTTTACTATACTTTAGTTTGTGTTTTTTAACCTCTCTTATTTGTTATTTTCAATTTATCTCTTTGTTATGCAATTATATATTGTGATCAAGATTAAATTTCCACTAATGTCTCCAGATGGTTTTATGCTTGGAGTAGTTCCTTATTTAAAAAAAGAGAGCGTCTTAATTTCTTCAATAATGCCCTTGACTGAGATAGACTTTGAGTTTCGTTTCGAGTCCTTCATAAGCACAAACATGAAGTGAAAATGATACGCATTTTTTTCTTCTAAGTTGTTACTCGGAATGAATTTGTGACCTTCGAGTAAATCTTTGACTAAGAAAGCTAATATGAGGAATGTGCACGGACCACCGATAGAACTTCACATGTCCATCGAGGTAGAGAAAGAAGCGAGAATGTTGTTTGACGCAGTGGCGGAGCCTGAACACTCCCGTAGAGGGGGCGGGGGCGAAATTTTAGGGGGGCGAACTCGATATTTATATAAAAATTTACACTTCCTGACCAAAAATTTACACTACCGGACTAAAATTTAGTACTACCGACGAAAAAAAGAGCCCCCCCCCCCCCCTAACTATGCTCCGCCATTGGTTTGACGTTATAGTCGAGTCCCCATAGAAAATACATCGATCAGATGGAGTGTTAACGACCCTCGTTTCCAAAGCTTTTAGGCGTACATATTAAGGAGTGTATGTGTTCGTCATTAAAAATGAATATAAAGTTTTGTATAATATAATAGGGTGTAGTTCCTGTACAAAATGTTATTTTTGTAAAAAGTATAGGAAGTAATAAGGGTGTGATATGTGTACATGCTTGTGTTTTATGGGAAAGTGTATTTATATTTATATCTATTTATAAATTTTGTTCTAAACAACCCATATCAACACTTTTTTAGACCAAGAAGTATAACAACACATTCTTAAATTTTAGCATTGTATGAATAAAATATACCAAGTATATTCACGATCCACATCACAATAGTTTAAAAAAAAAAGATAAAAACACTATGTAAATTATTAAATAACGTTAAAACACATTAAAAATGATATCAACACCATGTTAGTATGATATCAACATCATTTTCACATAGTTCAAAAACTATGTTGTAAACTTAAAAAAAAACATTGGGTTTTTTCTAAAAAAAAGTATAACAATATTATATCGTTTTAAAGAGAAAAAAATACTTAATTTTATGGTATAATTTTTTTAAAAAAATAATAAAGTATATAAATATTATTGTGGTTTTAAAAAATAGATGAAACTAGTATTTAATTTAAAAAGTTAACAAAAGATGGTTAATTCCCTCTTTTGCCGTTAGTAACCATAATTATATTTTAATTAATTACGAAAATGTCATGTATAAATCTCAACAATTGAATTAGTTTCATCAAAGGCAAAGATTATTTTCTACACTTTTTATAAAAATTTTACTTTGTACATGATCCTCCTCCTAATATAACATACAATACAACTTTATAATTAAAGTGCGAATAATAAAACAAATACAAAGAGAGAGAAAATAACCGACTCCAAATCAAAGAAAAAACAATCATACTCGAATAAGCATGTCATGCTACATGTCCTTCCAATCATAATGATTCTAAAGGGATTACATTAGAAAAACTACATAAAAAAATATTATTAGTTATATTACCCTAACATGCCAAGATATAACTACATATGTTTTCTTTAATTCATCAAATTTGTCTTCTTTCTTGTTTGCCTCTTCAAAAGCCTTATATCTCCTGTTTGGGTTGTTTGGTATCTAAATTGTGTTGCAATTTTTGGGGAGCAAGATCCTCATATCAAGGTGAGGGGCACTAAATGAAGTAAATAATGCCATTTTCCAAGTGTTTTGGAGTCTTCATACGACTTCGTATTCATTCAAACGAATCAACGCGCTTACGGTTATGTAAATTCCCAGTCAATGAACTTGTTATGACTAAACTTTAGACATTTGAGTGTCGTTATTTCTTCCCCTTCTTTGTGGTTCGCGTGTTGATCCTATGTCTCACAAGCCAAGAAGAATGTAGTAGACTAAAGTTATCGGCAATGCAATCAACATTCCAAATATCACCCTACACAAATCCAAAGTAGTTAAAAGTAAAAAGAGGTTCTATAAAGAACATGGATATAATATGCTTTGAAATAACGAGCTAATTCCTACTTTTATAACTATATTTACATGTGGATGTAATATTCATATGTAGCATATATCAAGTTGATTTTATGCAAAGGCTTTTTTCTTATAAACATATGCTTTTTTAAAATCTGGTACATCTTTTTCCACTATATATATATGGACCAATACTTGTTGTCACATGTGTAACATCACTTGTCACATAACATCACCTTTCATAACACCATAAATGATCTTTTTTTAGTATAGTTATACTTAATCGAATCATATACCGGCCACTATCTGATTTACATTCTTGTATTTTAGTATTGTCTTGAAAGACATTTATTAAGAAAATCAAGTAGATATTTCGCAAACTTGTTTTTATTATTCCTACACCTAAAGTAGATGTGCAAAAAAAGTTTAACGTGCTTCATAAAGGTAAAACTTGTTACACATAGATAATGACATAAAATGTACATAAGAATGATTATTAAAGAAAAAGATCCAACCCGTTTATAAAAAAAAAAATAATAAAAAATTTAGCTCTATTTTTATTTTCCTTAATTAGTTTTGTTGTGTACTTACCCGGTGCTAAGGATGGCCGGATGAACATTGTATTCTTTGGCAAAAACAAATGGTACAATTCCTTGTGGAAGTGCAGCCTATTATGTAAGAAACAAAAATCAAATATAATAAGTTAATGATTATTAATGATTAATTATCAAAAAATCACAAGTGAGCAAGCGATTACTGTACTTGAACAATGGCGATGTGCAGGAGGGTACCCCGAAGGCCTACAATGATGGAAGCGGCCGCCATCACTGCCGGTCCTGTTAAAAATCTTACTGCCATAGAGAATGCAGCTACAGAATTTCCACAAGCTATGATCTTTGGTTGAAGTGCCATAAACAAACCTTCATAACACGAAGCATATAAATGTTATCACTAAAAGAATCGGAACGATTAAATAATTGTTTGCACTTGTTTGTTCGGCTCGTATTTGCTTGTGTAGTTAAGTAGCTTATTTCAATGAAAAACTTACTTTGCTACACACATGAACATGAGTACATGACCCATTTAAATAAAGAGCATTATATATATTTTAATTACCAACATGGTTGCGCATTTAGGTTTTATACATTGTGTTTTTGGGTTTTTTTGTGATCATTGTTGTTGTCGTTTTTTTCCTGGTGTTGTACATTGCTCTGTTTATAAAGTCTCTATGTCTCTCATTTTTGCTTTTGCACTCCATCGCTCCACTGCACCTCCGCTGTAGTCCTCTACAGCGGCCAATTGTCCCTGCGAGGTCATTTCCTTTTTACTTCGGTTAACCCTTTAGGGTTTTTAGTTATGGTTTTGTCTTGATTTCTAGTGACTGATGGTTAACCTTTTGAGGTTTTTTGATCAGTGATAGTTTTTTGTGTTGTCACTAGTTGAACTTTTGTCGAGCTTTTCTGGTATTGGTGGTCAGTGACGGTAGCGTGACATTGGTGCTACTTGTCACGGCTTTATGCATCCGCCGCAACGGGTGAGGCTTAATAATAGTATTATTCTTTTTTTTGAATGGCAAATGTGTGATCCTGTTTCGGATGATAGGTGTTATCTTAATCGGGTCCACCTATCCATGTCCCAACCAAGACCGTACCCTCAACCCTCTTAAGAGGAAGCTCATTACTGGAAAAACCCTCTGGATCAACTCTGAATATATTGCTCAGAGTAATACTTGAACCCATAACATTCACATGTCATGAGTAGCTCACTTTAAGATAAGAGTTATTGAGTTATCACATTCATTCGAGAAATTAAGAAAGTCAAAGATAGATTTGACAAGATTGTCATCACTTGGATTTGGTTTTGTCCACAACTTACACATGTTATCAATTATCATGGAAAAGTTTTTTTGACCAATGAAGAAAAGAAAGATCAACCCTTCGACTTTAACGACTAACGAATATGATTGATATTGATATTTACATAAAAAAACACGTACCCCTACACAAGACTACAACCGATTTTATTCAACAATTGTGCCGACCCAAGTATTGGGATCTTGAGTCAAGTGATTCTAATAAAATATCTTTATTAACTAGTATCTTATAATTTTTTTATGTGTGATACACAAAAAATAACATAAAAAAGTGATTATTATGTGTACGTTGTTTATCATTCGTAAAGTATGGAAACCTAGGCCGTAAATTATAGTTCCACAAACGTATTTTTGCATCCGTGTTCACGATTGCATGCAAAATTTCTTTTTCTATACCTAAGGCAATGACATATTGTATGTTTTTGAAAATTTGTTCTAAAATAAACCTCTAATGGTAAATTAAAATGTGAAACTAATTTAATTATTGAAAAAAAAAACTCACCTAAACTAAACATCGTCATTCCAAGACCAGCATTCGAGAGTATCGAGATCGAATTCTCTATTATTTTTGGCATTGCCACATGCCACCTGTCACCATAAAACTCGTTAAAACACATATTTATTACTTTTGATAAACAAATTTATATATTGTAGTATGTATAAATGATATTGATAAATCAACTTAATATTAAATTTTTATAAAGAAAGTCATAAGCATGTTTAGTAAAAATTTATACCTTAACAACCATCTACAATAATAAAATTCTGAATAAATTTTATGGATTTAGTTTATTTTTTTATACGTTAAATTCTCTCCAAAGATGCATTATCTTAAACTTTAGGTACTTCCTTTATTTTTTAGTTGTAAAAAAAATTCTAAGAGAGCTACAAGATCCAAATCTTTTTAACTATGCTACTTAACGTTAAAGTTCAAATCATAACCGTTTACGTAAATGGATAAGATTCAAAAATACTTAACCAAACAGCTAACACTCCCACTTTTGGACTCAATCAATCAACATCAAAACCAATCAACCCAAATGAAAAAGATCAAAGTGCATTAAATAATTTATCATACGTTTTAAAATTGTTTTAATCATCTAATACATTCTAGTCAAAGTGTTTTATTTATTTAATAATATTCAAATTACCTGAACGAAACAAGAGACCATATCACACCAATGAGACTCGAATACGTGTTCGGATTCCTAATAAGCTTCCTCCACACCATCACCAATATCAATCGTGTCATCACCGTCGCCGGCGGCATCTGTTTTCCGGCACCACCGTCCGCCACCGCCTTACCACCGCCCTCCGCCACTCCACCTCCACCGGAACCCGAATCACCCCGCCGGAATCCCCCACCTTCACGGTGGTTCGACGACATCACCACCCGTATCTCCTTAGCGTCATCATGATTACCACCGCCGTACACGTGTATCCCACCGCCGTCCGTCGCCGGCGACCCGCCGTCGGAACTCCACACGAACATATGAAGCTCATTATCATCGTTATTAAAGCTCCGGCGTACACCATTTTGTTGCAGCGCCGTGTGCGGTGGTTGAAATTGTGCTTTCACCGGAGAATTAACACTCGCCGGAGCCGTACTATAGTTAAAACTGGAATTCCGGCCACCGGAAAACTCCGATTGATTGAAATTCGAGCCTCTTGGACTCTGATTAATCGAAGAACTTATGCTATATATCTCCACCCCCGTCAAATCGGACTGCCGGCTACTTACTCCGGCGACTCCGGTTGACCATCGTGAAGCATTTGACTTCCTCACCGTCACATGAATCCTCCCATCATCTCCGATCTCCGCATCAGTCTCCAACAAATCACGACCATCAAGCGACACCACATCGGAATCCACCGTAAACCCCACAATCGCACCAACAGTTTCCGGCGAAAACTGATCGGAAATCAGAACTTTCGCCCCACGGTACTCAAACAAGAACAACAACAAAGTATACCACACAATACGCTGCATCACCACCACCTGAACCATCAGCTCGCCGGAGTATTCACCGTACATCGCAATCAACAACGGAATCCCCATCACCAGAGTATTGGGTAACGTCGAAACTGAAAAGATCGTAATCATCCACTCCAAACTGCTGTTTTTCCCGACGGCGGACCAAATTCCGACGAGGGTTAGGACGATGATCTTCTGGAGGGTGTCGGCGGCGATGAATCGGAGGTTCATGTCGTAGGGGTTGTTTAGGGAGATGAAGTGGAAGGAGAGGAGGGGGACGGCGAAAATGGCGACGAAGCGGTTGATGCCGGAGCATTGGTCGGGGGAGAAGATGTGCCGCCACCGTACGCTGCCGTAGGCGAGGATCATGGCGACGTATAGCGGCACCATTGCTGTGATGACGGTGTAGAAGTCGTGGGCGCTGATCATGGTGGTGTGGAGGTCTGCGGCGGCGATTGGTGGTGGATTGATGGGTGGTTATGGTGGTTTTCCGGCGAATGTGTGTGAATTTGATGGTGAACTCCGGTGGGTTTGAGAGATAAGGTGTTGATTGAGTGAAATGTGGGACAGATTGATAGTGTACAGAGAAGGTGTATATTATATAGGTGAAGGTTGAAGAAGATAAGGTGTACGGTAGCGTGGGGAGAGGTTGACTTAATGGTTGACCGGGAATACGGGTGGGTCGGGTCGAATATACCAAAGAATATTTTGGAAATTTATTTAAGTGATTTGATGAAAATTATTTTGAGAAATTATTAAGTGTTTTGATGAAAATGATTAAAGATTGTAATGTTAATAAGGGTTTTGTGAATATTAATAGTGTAGAGGTTAGTATAAGATTAAGGTTGTGAAAGTGATGAACTATTTGAGCTAGTTTGATTATTTTTGAGTAATTCAATTAAAATCGAATGAATAAACTTTGTGTTTCTAACTCTAATTATTGTTTTTCCTTCATTTCTAAATATTTCTATGAGGAATTGTCTGATTTTAAACAATGATGATGAAATGCTTCACATATTGAAGGTGTACGAACATGAGTTTCAAACATAGTATAATTTTGATTTCATTGAAAGTATTTTTTTTCAAACCTAGTATAAATATTATTTTATGTTTTTGAAAACCAAACATGAAAGAATAGTTATCAGTAATTTACTATAATAATGTTTAAATGTCCAAAAAGTTTCAAAAAAAGATGATGATATAGATCTAGATGAAGTTAGAAGCTAGTATAAATTATAATTTTAGTTATGATTATGGGTTTTAACCTGTCTTGTAAATATAGTTGCGACCATTGTACCAGATCCATGTAAAAAACCTTCGCTAGTGGAAGACGTTTAAAAAAGTATATTAATGAAGTTGAATGTATATATTTGTAGAGTTTGTTTTTTGTTTTTGGTTGTAAAAAAAGAAGTTAACGTTTTGTTTATTTTCTATACGTTAGTTTACATGAGATCACTTCCATTGCTTTTCTTTTTCTGTTTTACATTGCATTTCAAAGCATATTTTCTCAACATATATGTTATGCATGTTGACACATGGCTCTAGTGAAGTGAATTTTATTCAAAAAAACTTGATGTTTCATCATTCTTCTTTTTTCTCGTCGTCTTCATCAGGTGAATCGATTTTTTTAGTATAATATAATTTATACATTGAAATGGCATTTCAACAAGCAAAACAAGTTAAACATATTAGTTTAAAAGTTACATGTGAACTGACAATTTGGTACAATGCAAAACGATGTTAAAAAATAAATTGAATTAAAAAAATAACATACGAGTTTATACTATTAGAAGAGCAACATATTATAAGCATATCATGTACATGGTCTACTTTTCAATGTTTTAAGTTCTTATACATAAGTCTTAAGTTGTGAATTTATATTGTAAACATATAGAAAATTTTGAATAGAAACTGTTCACATATAATTTTCACATAACGTGGAACAATATTTGAAAAGAAGAGTATTCTAAATGAATTAACACTAAAACTTACAATCAAAAATATAAATCATTCATGTTGAATTAATATTATTGCAGCGTAAATTATTTATGCCAATTTACGTAGTGAAAATAAACTTCAAAAAGTGTTCGGAAACATTGTTTACGAATGAATTAACATGTGAATTTGCACTTTAAACAAACAATAGGGAACAACTTTTCCAAACTACATCATTATAGTGGATTCATTTGTAATATAGGAACGAATTTACACCATAACACAATATGTGAAAATAAATTCATGAGGTATTGCAAAACAACCAATCATAAGATGCACAAATAAGCTCACAAAGAAAAACAAAAACGTGCTTAAATTTACCATAAAAACTTTTCTTTTCTTTCTCTCTTTCAAGATATTAATTTATTCTCATCTCGTCATATATCTTTGTGACTCGATCTAGAATTGGAATCTAAGATATCTTTATGAGATTTATTTTAAGCTTTAAACATAAGCCATAAAAGTCGAACTAGATGTGCAAATAGGTGAGAAAAAGTATCTTTATACACATAAACATACATCGTCTTAGATTCCTATCAAATCTATATGGAAACACTTTTGGACCATTTTTGAATGATATTTGTTTATTTTACAAATAATTGCAATTGAGGAAAAGTAAAGGGGTGAAGGCCCATTTTTAATGTTAAGTCTATTCACACGGAAATTTTTTCCATCTAACATGTGTTTTGGTGATCACATAAAGGGGTGGTTTAATTTATTTTGGGATTTTGGGGGCTTCCTAACCGTATTCGACACCAGAGGTACTTAGATGTTCGTTAAAATGTGTCATTCACATAAAGTTGAGGTTTTAAGTTTTATAATTGATTAATGTGTGAATTTAAAAGTATGACTTAGTGAATGTGCGAGTTAATCATTGTAACAAAATTGTGTCTTTGACCCCTCTTGTTATATAAAAGAAAATATATATTTGAAAGGGAACTTTTAGAAAAAGATCAGGTTACTTATATAAACAGATATATAAACACTCATATTTTTATGTTGAGAAATAAATATTGCACATGAACTGAAATCAGTACAAAAATGATATGTGACTATGGCACATGTAAATTCTTATGTATTTTATTTTTATGTATTATGTGTTTTATTATTTTATTGTATATTTAGCAAGAATATTTTATTGTATATAGGTATGTTCAAACAAAAGTGTACAAAAATTAAATAATAAAAAAAGTTATCTTAATATATCAAAATGTGCTCTAAAGATTACAATATCACATTCATTTGTAATTGTAATAGCAGAAACATCAACTTGTAAAAGTAATTAATCAATTTATTTGTGATTATAGTATCCTCAAACTATTTCAAGTAATTACATTTACTTAATGATCAAATATGAGACTGATACGTTAATAATTACACATGTAAATAATGAATATTTCTCCCCGTTTTTAATATTTTTGGTTACGAGTTCATCGATTTAGACACTTATTTATGTTTGTTAAATTCTATGGAAAAACTTAAAATTTGGTGAAGTGTTGTGGAAAACAACTTTTTGACATGCCCATATTCAGAAACAACATGCCTATGTTGAGCAGGCTGAAATTTTCGTCGACCTGATGTTGAACATGCTCAAGTGCGACCTAGATTCGGGATTTATGCCTAATACCTCCTTATCTTGAGCAAATCTATATAGATTCAAGGCTAAGATTGAAGTTCGATCACTTTCAAGGAGGAAATAATATCATCCAACTCATTTCTACTTGATTTGTTTTGAATTTCTCTAGATCTGCTATATGTTTTATATGTTCTAGAGTGTGGATGTGGTTTTTGTAAGCCTCATGGGCTAAACACTTGTCATCACTTGGATTGGATGAAACTTAACATGTTTTAACAGCTTGTACATGATTTTTGATGTTGTTTATATTGATGTCATGATGAACCTTGATTATTCTTCAATGATTATGTGTGTTTGTAATCTCTCTGCTATTGTTTATAAATTGCTTTGTTATCGTGGTATGATATTCATGATTGAAGGGCAATTGTAACTTTGTCTATGTTACGCAAGTTGAATTGGTTATCATATGTTTATCGTGTTAACTTTCCAAAGATTTGTGGGGTTAGATAACCCTGACGGGAGTCTAGTTCATCTTTCACATTGATATAGTTATATCATTCGTTTCTTATTACATAACGTTAGGTGACTATCATGTGTTTATTGTTCTAGCTTTCCGGGGAGTTATATGTTTAGATACCATTAGCGTGGGTTTAAGCTAATTACATGTATTATGTGTTAAAAATGATCTCGCCTTATGTTTATGCTAGTTTTTATTGCTATGCTAAGTGGAGTCGAAGTTTAAGTGGTACCTTTTATCGATTGTGTATCTTCATTTTTATTTTCTTACTTTGTTAGTTTAATATGCTAATAACTTTACTTAATTTTAATATTCACCAATTAAAACTTAATCGATCAGTTAGATAGTAATGACAATTTAGTATTGGGAGTCATTGTGTCTATGGATCGATACTTGGCTTAATGGCCTTCACCCTATCCCCAATCACCCATACCTACCGAACCATATCGAGCCAACTTTGCACACCACCATCAAACCAACTCCATATCACACCCTGTTAACAAATTGTGTGTTTGCAATTGGTCCCTTCTGTCTTAGCTATACACATGTTACATCAACCTTTATAAGCAATGGTTCCATGATTTGAGATGTTTTTGTTGTAGTTATCAAGGACAAACAATAAAACAACAATATGTTTTGTTTAGTTCTAGTTATTGACGAATTATTATAAAAGGTTATATCTTTTTTATTATATTCCGTTTGGAACAACGTATTTATCTTGTTCTTGTGAAATAACACTATATTATAGACTTTTGTGTTGTTGACCCATAGGGGCGGAAGCAAGATGGGTCAAGACGGTTGTCAGATTCTTGGTTTATAAAATTTCAGGTTGTCTTAAATGTAATCGTATAGTTATAGCTCATATAAAAGAAAATTCAATTATAATTTTGGTCTCGCCAATGACCTGAATTTAAGAGTTTTTCATGTGAACTTGACTATGAATATTTGAAGAATGAATTGTCGTTTTCCTCCCCTTGGTTTGGTCAAATTTGTTATTTGCATCCAATTTTTTTGTTTTTGTTTTTGTTTTTTGTTTTTTTTATATTTGACTCCCTAAGATTTTAATTAGTTATCTTTTTCATCCAAAAACGTCAACTTCGTTAATTTTAAATGTTAAATCCTTCTTAAAAAGGGGTAATTATATAATTTTGCATATAAAAACAAAATTTTAGTTTATGTTAACGCATTGTTTGTTAATAATTTATTCATGTATTATTATTCCATTTCATGAAACCTACTTTGGATTTTTCATCTTTCCATATACAAACATTTCATCATCTTCTAAATCACAAGATGTCGGCTTAATCGGTAGGGAGGAGGATGGAGCTGTTTATGGTGGCAGTAGGGAATTCATTGCGAAAAAGATGTTGTATAATGGAGACCATCACCTCTAATCGTCATCTTGCCTATAGTATGATTCAATTCCAATCGGTTAGGGTTACCCAATTGTAGGTTTTTGTTTTGTATCTTAAATGGTAATTTGATCAATTTACATATATAACAGTTTAAATTAATGAAATTAATATTTTTAGATAAAAATGACAGCTTTTAAAAACTTTGAGGCCCCAAATGAAAAAAAAATGAATGAAAATAAAAATATGATCAAATCACAAATAAGAAAATAACAAATCAATCATAACTAAAAGTAGGTTTTAGGTTTATTATTTATTGGTATTATGACATTTTCAAATGAAGAACATTGATTTTTTTTTGTTTCAACAATAATTAGTATGCATCAAATCTTAGCATATGATTCCTCATCAAATGGTTGTGTGTATGCTGCACTAGGATGTTTGTTCATGTTGCGTCATACTTATATGCTAGATCGGCGTGAACGAAAAATTATGAGTCTTGCAAGCTTGTATGACTTGATCACTAGCGTGCTAGACTATTAGCTCATTAATTTATCTACTCTTTAAATTGTCCATCAACAACCCAACAAAAGATTAAACTGGCACGGGTTGTCAATGATTCGTTAGGCGTCACATTCCATCTCAATATTATTTACATGTTTAACAAGATCAAACTTAATATTTTAGCTATGGTTCATACCTTTGATTTCATCATCTCATTGCACTTTTTTAGAATTAGATATAGGGAATAATGCTAGAATCTTATTTAAATGGGCAAACACGTGTCTTTTTGATATCTCCTTCTCGTCATCTCTTGTTTCCTTTCAACGTTTTATCTTATTTTGTCTTCTATTTATCTTATTAGATTAAATCAGAAAAGACCTTTTGTATTTTTCCAATAATTAGTTTATAATATCACGTACGTTTTTAACTAAATTGCATCTCATGTAAACTTTTATGTAGTTTTAGAACTATAATATTTTAGGAGAATACTACTATACGAGAAAATTTATATTATATCATACAATAACAAAAAAAGAAAACGACATAAGACCGGAATACAGATTTTATCCTTTCGTTACATACATATGATTACAAGAATAACACTACTAATTGAATTTAAGATGGACAATAACTGGCCCTAGAGTCAATTTAAATCAAACTGAGATTGTCATCTTAGCTGTCATGTCTTTAATCTGGTTTTTTGCTACTTCTCGTTCATCAGCCCGTTTGAGGTTTTAAACCATGCACACCATAATAGCCGGCCAGTGTAGTTCAAAATACTAGATTTGTTCCCCGTGCATATATTAAGAGAAAATACGTCAAAAAAATAATAAATAATAAATATTAAATGAACACTTGTTAAGAAATCAAAACCAAAAGCTATATTATTAGTTAAAATAGATATTAAATAAACAAGGTTTTACTTGTTCTCAACTTGTACGTACACCTTTTTTATAATCTAATAAGAAAATCTAATCTATAATTAGAGTCTTGATTAAAAAAATCTAATTTGCAAATCGCAATGTCGATTTATTCTCTATTTTGTTGGTTGTTGTATTAGTTACTAGGTTAGAACCCATTTATTATATAGATGGAATAAATCTTACTTCTTGAAATCATTAGTTTTTATGAAAATTTTATATGTTAAATGTTATCAACAATTCATAAAATTAGAAATAATAAATACTTAAGAAATTAATACAAAGTTATATTTAAAAATATGATATAATTAAAATCTTATAATTTAATAAATCTTAATAAATTATTAGCATAAGAAAATTTACTTTTCAGATATATAGTTGTTTAGTTTGTTTATTTAAAACTCCTGTCATTTAATTACTTATTAGTAATTAAATCATTCAAACAAAATCAAACAAATGATTTTGAAATTAATAGAAATATTTTTTAAGTCACTTGATTGTATAAAGAAATAAAAAAATATTAATCTAAAATAGAAGAGAGAAATGTAGGAAAGAAAATGAGAATTTTATATAAGCAAAGAAGAATATGATTATATAAGTGTTCAAAATCATTTTAATTAAAATGTGTATATGAGAGAAATGTAAGAAGAGAGAAATGTAGGAAAGAAAATTGAGTCCTAATGTTGTGGTCACAAATTCGGTCACCAATTTTGAGACAAAAATTCCAGTCGCTAAATTTGATCACAAGAATATGTTGGCCGTAAACACAAGTTTCGACCAGCGATAACCGAAGCTAGTCTAAAAGGCAAAACTAAAACTAGTGACTGTTTTGCGACCATTTTCCGACATCAAATGGTTAGTTTTATACTATTAAATATAATTCCCTATGAACACATCTATTGATTACTCATAACCAATCACACCTGTGTATAAGGGAATTGTCGAAAGATGGCGAAAGTGATGGTGACCGCAGGATTAAGATGCGCCCCGGATATATGCCCGACCGCATACACCATAACCATGATGATTAAACCCCATGCCACACACATTCCCGGAAATGTTATCGAGCCATATTTTTTGTCCACGACAAATGTACCACAACCTACAAACATCAAGAAATATGTCCCTACGGTTTCCGCAAACACTTTTTGGATAACGTCGACAACCTCGGGCGAAGTGCAAAGGATCGACCCATGGTTTCTTCTAGGCGATGATTGGCTTTTAGCCAACTTGCTTTCTTCAAGATCGCGGATATGATCTTTAGATGGCATTTTTGGGTTTTTAGAGTCTTGAGACGCCGTGAGCTTCGCGACCACTTGTTATTCGGAGAATGAGAATAAAGAAGGTGTTTGTAACATATTTGTGGTTAGAATTGATTTTTCTTGCAAGAATAATGATGGTTGTGCAAGATTTGAGATCTTTTTGTGGATGTCATCTAGGGCATCTATATATAGTGAGTAAATCTTCGTATGAGTTTGATATAATAAGAATTTGATTCTGTTGAAAATGACATATTAGTTAACAACATTCGTCCCAAATTGTATCATGTAATCATGACTGTTGGTATGTTATCATTAAATTAGGTTTTTTGTTCAGGGTTGTTATTCCGTAGGAAACATGTAGGAATTTCAGACAACTTTTCAGTAACACATGAGAACTGCTTGATACATAGGTAATATTGTTTTGTCTCTAATATTACTAACATGCTTTGAGTGTATCAACTATGAATGAGATGATAACTTTATAGTTAAGTGTTCTAGAGTAGCAGCAAACGTAAAATTTAATGACCTTCTTAGAAGTTTTCACTTGAGCAATCAAAAACAAATATGTGAGCTCGTAGGAGGTAAAGCAAATAATATTGACGGTATATGAAGTCAAATGCTACTAATGGTATCAGAGTTACTCTTGTGTCGTTTGCGATGTTGGGGCAAATCTCATCGAGAACAATGAGTCCTCGGGCTCATTGAGAACGATGAGTCCATAAGGGGGGGGGGGGGATTGCGACATTGTAGGCAAATCCCACATCGATCATGAACAAAATAAACGTTTGGTTCGTACAGTGGCGGAGCTTGAACCATGGCTTAGAGGGGGCGGGGGCGAAAGTAAACATTTTAGGGGGGGCGAACTTTATATTTATTAAAAAATTTCCACTACCGGACCGAAAATTTACACCGCCGAGCCGAAAATTAACACTACTGAAGGAAAAAAATAGCACGGCCCCTTAAAAGCTTCGCCAATGGGTTCGTAAATAATGTCATGTCTCTAATATCCCCAACGTTATTTAATCAATCCATAGTTAACTACGTTCAGGTGGTAACAATCATAGAATGGTTGACCTCATGAAGCTTTTACTCAGACAACCAAATGTAAATGCGTAAGTCTTTGGGAGACAAAACAAATAATATTTGTGATATTTGAGACCGGATATCACATTTTTTCCTTTACTTGCAGTGGATATCAACAATCACAACCAGTCAACCACCACCACAACTTGACACTACTAGCAAACAGCCTAACTGCGATTGTTTTGTTGCAAATAACTTTTGCAACTGAAAATAACAGTAATAAAAACGGGACGCAAATATCAAATCAATAAAATAGATTAACTTAATATTAACTTTCACACATGTGTAATTTTAAATACAAATGTGATTATTTACTTCTACTAAAAGGAAAAGAGTAAAGCATGAAGTGTTTTGTTCTTAGTAGGCGTCATTGTCAACAACCACCACCACCACAATGGTCCCTCTCCGGCCACCGGTCATGCCACCATGTCCGTCGTTCACCCTACATGGAAAGTGACTTCACTATAAAACTTCAAATATGAATTTATTGCCTACACATTAATGTACTATATTATTATAACTCTCAATCTTTTTTTTTTTTTTTTTTTTCACCTTCGCGTGACAATACCATATATGGTGCAATATCAAATATAGAGGGTATGTATCTCATTTGAACCGTAACCTTAATAGCAAATATGCTTTGTTCATACAATGGAGTCGAGCCAATTATACTAGATTACTAGCTAGGTTTGTTAAGCTCTTGAAACGCAATGGCGAGGAGCAACCTAAATCTTGGGATGGAGAAAAACAGGAGTATGTTGTGGTTTAGTGAAGATGTCTAACAATTGAATTTGTGTAGATACAATAAACACATAACTTCTTTTATGTGACCCTTTCTTAGACATTATGATAAACTATGATGTAAACTAACAATATATGACCATAACATGGGTTTAGTGATAAAGTGCGGACCCTGTTGGTCTTGAGATGAAAGGAATATTTCAGTATTCGAAAAACTATCACCGATGTCATGATTTCTAGAAATATCTGACATTTATTCTTCCGTTGAGCTTAGATGGCCTGATATTTTTTTTTTGTTGTTGTATTTGTTCACTATTGAACAAAAGTTTGATACACTATTTGATAAATAAAGTTTTACAAAATGCACTACAAATATCAAAATATGTATCAAATTTTACGTCATGATGGTCCATCAAACTTTTTGTGACCTTGTATGTTTCTATTTCATATTTATAAATATGATTAGAATTCATTATTATTTTAAAAAAATCTTTTTTAAAAACGTTTTAGTGATTCTATTAATGTATAAATATAGTTATTAAATTGTGTGCTACATTTCTACACAGAAAAGATGGTTCAATCATGTACTGTGGGATGGACGTTAATAACGTTATAACATAATGGTCTCAAAGACATATGAGCAATAATATTATGAAATAAAGTGACTTGTTTACAAAAGTCCACAAAAGGTGCTTTTGCGCCAACAAAGTAAAGATGATGTTCTTTAAAAGCGATATCTAAATCCTCTCACTTTTATCATTTTATGAGGATTACTACAAAGTATATATTCAATTCTTTGGTACTCGAGCATATGCATGAACATGAAATCTAAAGTTACAAAAAGGTGATTATAGCATTTTCTTAATAACATCTATTTTAAAAGGAAAAAGAATTTGGCTTCTATTGAAAATTCTAAATGTTGGCTATGGTATGGTTTGATTAATAAACTCGCATTATTACAATAAATGTTTCCAAATTTAGAAGGAGATTTGGTTGTCTTTTTTAAAGTAAAAATATGTTTTGACATATTGAAGTTCCTAATAGAGTTTTAAATTGAAACATTAAATCTGTTACATCTACCTATCTATACTAATAAAAGAATGTTTTTAATGACACGTGTCGTAATTAAAGACCATCTAAATTTTATTTTCTTGCTTTTCTCTACTAATAAATAATAACATTAACTACTATAATTTTATTTAATTTTTTTCAAGATTAAAAGTATTTTTTTATAAATTATGAAAAGAAATCTTTCTATGAATGCAATTTCCAAACAATAAATTTTTTATAAAATATAAAATTTTTCTAAAACACAAAACTTTTTAAAAAATAATTCTAAAAAAGATATTTTTTAAAACGGGTTGTTTTGAAACAAAATGTTTAAAAAAACTTTAAAAATAAAATAATGAAAAATAAAAGCTTAAAAAATGATATCGTTGTTTTATTACTTAAAACACTTACTTGCATGTAATTACAATATATCCTATCTCAAGATATTGTTTTATAATTTATAAATTTTCAGTACTAACTATTTAATATTTATTTATTCAACCCGTGTAATACACGGGATACTAACCTAGTTTTTACTATACTTTAGTTTGTGTTTTTTAACCTCTCTTATTTGTTATTTTCAATTTATCTCTTTGTTATGCAATTATATATTGTGATCAAGATTAAATTTCCACTAATGTCTCCAGATGGTTTTATGCTTGGAGTAGTTCCTTATTTAAAAAAAGAGAGCGTCTTAATTTCTTCAATAATGCCCTTGACTGAGATAGACTTTGAGTTTCGTTTCGAGTCCTTCATAAGCACAAACATGAAGTGAAAATGATACGCATTTTTTTCTTCTAAGTTGTTACTCGGAATGAATTTGTGACCTTCGAGTAAATCTTTGACTAAGAAAGCTAATATGAGGAATGTGCACGGACCACCGATAGAACTTCACATGTCCATCGAGGTAGAGAAAGAAGCGAGAATGTTGTTTGACGCAGTGGCGGAGCCTGAACACTCCCGTAGAGGGGGCGGGGGCGAAATTTTAGGGGGGCGAACTCGATATTTATATAAAAATTTACACTTCCTGACCAAAAATTTACACTACCGGACTAAAATTTAGTACTACCGACGAAAAAAAGAGCCCCCCCCCCCCCTAACTATGCTCCGCCATTGGTTTGACGTTATAGTCGAGTCCCCATAGAAAATACATCGATCAGATGGAGTGTTAACGACCCTCGTTTCCAAAGCTTTTAGGCGTACATATTAAGGAGTGTATGTGTTCGTCATTAAAAAATGAATATAAAGTTTTGTATAATATAATAGGGTGTAGTTCCTGTACAAAATGTTATTTTTGTAAAAAGTATAGGAAGTAATAAGGGTGTGATATGTGTACATGCTTGTGTTTTATGGGAAAGTGTATTTATATTTATATCTATTTATAAATTTTGTTCTAAACAACCCATATCAACACTTTTTTAGACCAAGAAGTATAACAACACATTCCTAAATTTTAGCATTGTATGAATAAAATATACCAAGTATATTCACGATCCACATCACAATAGTTTAAAAAAAAAGATAAAAACACTATGTAAATTATTAAATAACGTTAAAACACATTAAAAATGATATCAACACCATGTTAGTATGATATCAACATCATTTTCACATAGTTCAAAAACTATGTTGTAAACTTAAAAAAAAACATTGGGTTTTTTCTAAAAAAAAGTATAACAATATTATATCGTTTTAAAGAGAAAAAAATACTTAATTTTATGGTATAATTTTTTTAAAAAAATAATAAAGTATATAAATATTATTGTGGTTTTAAAAAATAGATGAAACTAGTATTTAATTTAAAAAGTTAACAAAAGATGGTTAATTCCCTCTTTTGCCGTTAGTAACCATAATTATATTTTAATTAATTACGAAAATGTCATGTATAAATCTCAACAATTGAATTAGTTTCATCAAAGGCAAAGATTATTTTCTACACTTTTTATAAAAATTTTACTTTGTACATGATCCTCCTCCTAATATAACATACAATACAACTTTATAATTAAAGTGCGAATAATAAAACAAATACAAAGAGAGAGAAAATAACCGACTCCAAATCAAAGAAAAAACAATCATACTCGAATAAGCATGTCATGCTACATGTCCTTCCAATCATAATGATTCTAAAGGGATTACATTAGAAAAACTACATAAAAAAATATTATTAGTTATATTACCCTAACATGCCAAGATATAACTACATATGTTTTCTTTAATTCATCAAATTTGTCTTCTTTCTTGTTTGCCTCTTCAAAAGCCTTATATCTCCTGTTTGGGTTGTTTGGTATCTAAATTGTGTGTTGCAATTTTTGGGGAGCAAGATCCTCATATCAAGGTGAGGGGCACTAAATGAAGTAAATAATGCCATTTTCCAAGTGTTTTGGAGTCTTCATACGACTTCGTATTCATTCAAACGAATCAACGCGCTTACGGTTATGTAAATTCCCAGTCAATGAACTTGTTATGACTAAACTTTAGACATTTGAGTGTCGTTATTTCTTCCCCTTCTTTGTGGTTCGCGTGTTGATCCTATGTCTCACAAGCCAAGAAGAATGTAGTAGACTAAAGTTATCGGCAATGCAATCAACATTCCAAATATCACCCTACACAAATCCAAAGTAGTTAAAAGTAAAAAGAGGTTCTATAAAGAACATGGATATAATATGCTTTGAAATAACGAGCTAATTCCTACTTTTATAACTATATTTACATGTGGATGTAATATTCATATGTAGTCATATATCAAGTTGATTTTATGCAAAGGCTTTTTTCTTATAAACATATGCTTTTTTAAAATCTGGTACATCTTTTTCCACTATATATATATGGACCAATACTTGTTGTCACATGTGTAACATCACTTGTCACATAACATCACCTTTCATAACACCATAAATGATCTTTTTTTAGTATAGTTATACTTAATCGAATCATATACCGGCCACTATCTGATTTACATTCTTGTATTTTAGTATTGTCTTGAAAGACATTTATTAAGAAAATCAAGTAGATATTTCGCAAACTTGTTTTTATTATTCCTACACCTAAAGTAGATGTGCAAAAAAAGTTTAACGTGCTTCATAAAGGTAAAACTTGTTACACATAGATAATGACATAAAATGTACATAAGAATGATTATTAAAGAAAAAGATCCAACCCGTTTATAAAAAAAAAAAAATAAAAAATTTAGCTCTATTTTTATTTTCCTTAATTAGTTTTGTTGTGTACTTACCCGGTGCTAAGGATGGCCGGATGAACATTGTATTCTTTGGCAAAAACAAATGGTACAATTCCTTGTGGAAGTGCAGCCTATTATGTAAGAAACAAAAATCAAATATAATAAGTTAATGATTATTAATGATTAATTATCAAAAAATCACAAGTGAGCAAGCGATTACTGTACTTGAACAATGGCGATGTGCAGGAGGGTACCCCGAAGGCCTACAATGATGGAAGCGGCCGCCATCACTGCCGGTCCTGTTAAAAATCTTACTGCCATAGAGAATGCAGCTACAGAATTTCCACAAGCTATGATCTTTGGTTGAAGTGCCATAAACAAACCTTCATAACACGAAGCATATAAATGTTATCACTAAAAGAATCGGAACGATTAAATAATTGTTTGCACTTGTTTGTTCGGCTCGTATTTGCTTGTGTAGTTAAGTAGCTTATTTCAATGAAAAACTTACTTTGCTACACACATGAACATGAGTACATGACCCATTTAAATAAAGAGCATTATATATATTTTAATTACCAACATGGTTGCGCATTTAGGTTTTATACATTGTGTTTTTGGGTTTTTTTGTGATCATTGTTGTTGTCGTTTTTTTCCTGGTGTTGTACATTGCTCTGTTTATAAAGTCTCTATGTCTCTCATTTTTGCTTTTGCACTCCATCGCTCCACTGCACCTCCGCTGTAGTCCTCTACAGCGGCCAATTGTCCCTGCGAGGTCATTTCCTTTTTACTTCGGTTAACCCTTTAGGGTTTTTAGTTATGGTTTTGTCTTGATTTCTAGTGACTGATGGTTAACCTTTTGAGGTTTTTTGATCAGTGATAGTTTTTTGTGTTGTCACTAGTTGAACTTTTGTCGAGCTTTTCTGGTATTGGTGGTCAGTGACGGTAGCGTGACATTGGTGCTACTTGTCACGGCTTTATGCATCCGCCGCAACGGGTGAGGCTTAATAATAGTATTATTCTTTTTTTTTGAATGGCAAATGTGTGATCCTGTTTCGGATGATAGGTGTTATCTTAATCGGGTCCACCTATCCATGTCCCAACCAAGACCGTACCCTCAACCCTCTTAAGAGGAAGCTCATTACTGGAAAAACCCTCTGGATCAACTCTGAATATATTGCTCAGAGTAATACTTGAACCCATAACATTCACATGTCATGAGTAGCTCACTTTAAGATAAGAGTTATTGAGTTATCACATTCATTCGAGAAATTAAGAAAGTCAAAGATAGATTTGACAAGATTGTCATCACTTGGATTTGGTTTTGTCCACAACTTACACATGTTATCAATTATCATGGAAAAGTTTTTTTGACCAATGAAGAAAAGAAAGATCAACCCTTCGACTTTAACGACTAACGAATATGATTGATATTGATATTTACATAAAAAAACACGTACCCCTACACAAGACTACAACCGATTTTATTCAACAATTGTGCCGACCCAAGTATTGGGATCTTGAGTCAAGTGATTCTAATAAAATATCTTTATTAACTAGTATCTTATAATTTTTTTATGTGTGATACACAAAAAATAACATAAAAAAGTGATTATTATGTGTACGTTGTTTATCATTCGTAAAGTATGGAAACCTAGGCCGTAAATTATAGTTCCACAAACGTATTTTTGCATCCGTGTTCACGATTGCATGCAAAATTTCTTTTTCTATACCTAAGGCAATGACATATTGTATGTTTTTGAAAATTTGTTCTAAAATAAACCTCTAATGGTAAATTAAAATGTGAAACTAATTTAATTATTGAAAAAAAAAACTCACCTAAACTAAACATCGCCATTCCAAGACCAGCATCCGAGAGTATCGAGATCGAATTCTCTATTATTTTTGGCATTGCCACATGCCACCTGTCACCATAAAACTCGATAAAACACATATTTATTACTTTTGATAAACAAATTTATATATTGTAGTATGTATAAATGATATTGATAAATCAACTTAATATGAAATTTTTATAAAGAAAGTCATAAGCATGTTTAGTAAAAATTTATACCTTAACAACCATCTACAATAATAAAATTCTGAATAAATTTTATGGATTTAGTTTATTTTTTTATACGTTAAATTCTCTCCAAAGATGCATTATCTTAAACTTTAGGTACTTCCTTTATTTTTTAGTTGTAAAAAAAAAAATTCTAAGAGAGCTACGAGATTCAAATCTTTTTAACTATGCTACTTAACGTTAAAGTTCAAATCATAACCGATTACGTAAATGGATAAGATTTAAAAATACTTAACCAAACAGCTAACACTCCCACTTTTGGACTCAATCAATCAACATCAAAACAAATCAACCCAAATGAAAAAGATCAAAGTGCATTAAATAATTTATCATACGTTTTAAAATTGTTTTAATCATCTAATACATTCTAGTCAAAGTGTTTTATTTATTTAATAATATTCAAATTACCTGAACGAAACAAGAGACCATATCACACCAATGAGACTCGAATACGTGTTCGGATTCCTAATAAGCTTCCTCCACACCATCACCAATATCAATCGTGTCATCACCGTCGCCGGCGGCATCTGTTTTCCGGTACCACCGTCCGCCACCGCCTTACCACCGCCCTCCGCCACTCCACCGCCACCGGAACCCGAATCACCCCGCCGGAATCCCCCACCTTCACGGTGGTCCGACGACACCACCACCCGTATCTCCTTAGCGTCATCATGATCACCACCGCCGTACACGTGTATCCCACCGCCGTCCGTCGCCGGCGACCCGCCGTCGGAGCTCCACACGAACATATGAAGCTCATTATCATCGTTATTAAAGCTCCGGCGCACACCATTTTGTTGCAGCGCCGTGTGCGGTGGTTGTAATTGTGTTTTCACCGGAGAATTAACACTCGCCGGAGCCGTACTATCGTTGAAACTGGAATTCCGGCCACCGGAAAACTCCGATTGATTGAAATTCGAGCCTCTTGGACTCTGATTAATCGAAGAACTTATGCTATATATCTCCACCCCCGTCAAATCGGACTGCCGGCTACTTACTCCGGCGACTCCGGTTGACCGTCGTGAAGCATTTGACTTCCTCACCGTCACATGAATCCTCCCATCATCTCCGATCTTCGCATCAGTCTCCAACAAATCACGACCATCAAGCGACACCACATCGGAATCCACCGTAAACCCCACAATCGCACCAACAGTCTCCGGCGAAAACTGATCGGAAATCAGAACTTTCGCCCCACGGTACTCAAACAAGAACAACAACAAAGTATACCACACAATACACTGCATCACCACCACCTGAACCATCAGCTCGCCGGAGTATTCACCGTACATCGCAATCAACAACGGAATCCCCATCACCAGAGTATTGGGTAACGTCGAAACTGAAAAGATCGTAATCATCCACTCCAAACTGCTGTTTTTCCCGACGGCGGACCAAATCCCGACGAGGGTTAGGACGATGATCTTCTGGAGGGTGTCGGCGGCGATGAATCGGAGGTTCATGTTGTAGGGGTTGTTTAGGGAGATGAAGTGGAAGGAGAGGAGGGGGACGGCGAAAATGGCGACGAAGCGGTTGATGCCGGAGCATTGGTCGGGGGAGAAGATGTGCCACCACCGTACGCTGCCGTAGGCGAGGATCATGGCGACGTATAGCGGCACCATTGCTGTGATGACGGTGTAGAAGTCGTGGGCGGTGATCATGGTGGTGTGGAGGTCTGCGGCGGCGATTGGTGGTGGATTGATGGGTGGTTATGGCGGTTTTCCGGCGAATGTGTGTGAATTTGATGATGAACTCCGGTGGGGTTGACAGATAAGGTGTTGATTGAGTGAAATGTGGGACTGATTGATAGTGTACAGAGAAGGTGTATATTATATAGGTGAAGGTTGAAGAAGACAAGGTGTACCGTGTACGGTAGCGTGGGGAGAGGTTGACTTAATGGTTGACCGGGTATACGGGTGGGTCGGGTATAATATACCAAATAATATTTTGGAAATTTATTTAAGTGATTTGATGAAAATTATTTGAAGATAAGGTGTACGGTAGCGTGGAGAGAGGTTGACTTAATGGTTGACCGGGTATACGGGTGGGTCGGGTTGAATATACCAAAGAATATTTTGGAAATTTATTTAAGTGATTTGATGAAAATTATTTTGAGAAATTATTAAGTGTTTTGATGAAAATGATTAAAGATTGTAATGTTAATAAGGGTTTTGTGAATATTAATAGTGTAGAGGTTAGTATAAGATTAAGGTTGTGAAACTGATGAACTATTTGAGCTAGTTTGATTATTTTTGAGTAATTCAATTAAAATCGAATGAATAAACTTTGTGTTTCTAACTCTAATTATTGTTTTTCCTTCATTTCTTAATATTTCTATGAGGAATTGTCTGATTTTAAACAATGATGATGAAATGCTTCACATTTTGAAAGTGTACGAACATGAGTTTCAAACATAGTATAATTTTGATTTCATTGAAAGTATTTTTTTTTCAAACCTAGTATAAATATTATTTTATGTTTTTGAAAACCAAACATGAAAGAATAGTTATCAGTAATTTACTATAATAATGTTTAAATGTCCAAAAAGTTTCAAAAAAAGATGATGATATAGATCTAGATGAAGTTAGAAGCTAGTATAAATTATAATTTTAGTTAGGATTATGGGTTTTAACCTGTCTTGTAAATATAGTTGCGACCATTGTACAAGAACCATGTAAAAAACCTTCGCTGGTAGAAGACGTTTAAAAAAGTATATTAATGAAGTTGAATGTATATATTTGTAGAGTTTGTTTTTTGTTTTTGGTTGTAAAAAAAGAAGTTAACGTTTTGTTTATTTTCTATACGTTAGTTTACATGAGATCACTTCCATTGCTTTTCTTTTTCTGTTTTACATTGCATTTCAAAGCATATTTTCTCAACATATATGTTATGCATGTTGACACATGGCTCTAGTGAAGTGAATTTTATTCAAAAAAACTTGATGTTTCATCATTCTTCTTTTTTCTCGTCGTCTTCATCAGGTGAATCGATTTTTTTAGTATAATATAATTTATACATTGAAATGGCATTTCAACAAGCAAAACAAGTTAAACATATTAGTTTAAAAGTTACATGTGAACTGACAATTTGGTACAATGCAAAACGATGTTAAAAAATAAATTGAATTAAAAAAAAAACATACGAGTTTATACTATTAGAAGAGCAACATATTATAAGCATATCATGTACATGGTCTACTTTTCAATGTTTTAAGTTCTTATACATAAGTCTTAAGTTGTGAATTTATATTGTAAACATATAGAAAATTTTGAATAGAAACTGTTCACATATAATTTTCACATAACGTGGAACAATATTTGAAAAGAAGAGTATTCTAAATGAATTAACACTAAAACTTACAATCAAAAATATAAATCATTCATGTTGAATTAATATTATTGCAGCGTAAATTATTTATGCCAATTTACGTAGTGAAAATAAACTTCAAAAAGTGTTCGGAAACATTGTTTACGAATGAATTAACATGTGAATTTGCACTTTAAACAAACAATAGGGAACAACTTTTCCAAACTACATCATTATAGTGGATTCATTTGTAATATAGGAACGAATTTACACCATAACACAATATGTGAAAATAAATTCATGAGGTATTGCAAAACAACCAATCATAAGATGCACAAATGAGCTCACAAAGAAAAACAAAAACGTGCTTAAATTTACCATAAAAACTTTTCTTTTCTTTCTCTCTTTCAAGATATTAATTTATTCTCATCTCGTCATATATCTTTGTGACTCGATCTAGAATTGGAATCTAAGATATCTTTATGAGATTTATTTTAAGCTTTAAACATAAGCCATAAAAGTCGAACTAGATGTGCAAATAGGTGAGAAAAAGTATCTTTATACACATAAACATACATCGTCTTAGATTCCTATCAAATCTATATGGAAACACTTTTGGACCATTTTTGAATGATATTTGTTTATTTTACAAATAATTGCAATTGAGGAAAAGTAAAGGGGTGAAGGCCCATTTTTAATGTTAAGTCTATTCACACGGAAATTTTTTCCATCTAACATGTGTTTTGGTGATCACATAAAGGGGTGGTTTAATTTATTTTGGGATTTTGGGGGCTTCCTAACCGTATTCGACACCAGAGGTACTTAGATGTTCGTTAAAATGTGTCATTCACATAAAGTTGAGGTTTTAAGTTTTATAATTGATTAATGTGTGAATTTAAAAGTATGACCTAGTGAATGTGCGAGTTAATCATTGTAACAAAATTATGTCTTTGACGCCTCTTGTTATATAAAAGAAATATATATTTGAAAGGGAACTTTTAGAAAAAGATCAGGTTACTTATATAAACAGATATATAAACACTCATATTTTTATTTTGAGAAATAAATATTGCACATGAACTAAAACCAGTACAAAAATGATATGTGACTATGGCACATGTAAATTCTTATGTATTTTATTTTTATGTATTATGTGTTTTATTATTTTATTGTATATTTAGCAAGAATATTTTATTGTATATAGGTATGTTCAAACAAAAGTGTACAAAAATTAAATAATAAAAAAAGTTATCTTAATATATCAAAATGTGCTCTGAAGATTACAATATCACATTCATTTGTAATTGTAATAGCAGAAACATCAACTTGTAAAAGTAATTAATCAATTTATTTGTGATTCTAGTATCCTCAAACTATTTCAAGTAATTAAATTTATTTAATGATCAAATATGAGACTGATACGTTAATAATTACACATGTAAATAATGAATATTCATCCCCGTTTTTAATATTTTTGGTTGCGAGTTCATCGATTTAGACACTTATTTATGTTTGTTAAATTCTATGGAAAAACTAAAAATTTGATGAAGTGTTGTGGAAAACAACTTTTTGACATGCCCATATTCAGAAACAACATGTCCATGTTGAGCAGGCTGAAATTTCCGTCGACCTGATGTTGAACATGCTCAAGTGCGACCTAGATTCGGGATTTATGCCTAATACCTCCCTATCTTGAGCAAATCTATATAGATTCAAGGCTAAGATTGAAGTTCGATCACTTTCAAGGAGGAAATAATATCATCCAACTCATTTCTACTTGATTTGTTTTGAATTTCTCTAGATCTGCTATATGTTTTATATGTTCTAGAGTGTGGATGTGGTTTTTGTAAGCCTCATGGGCTAAACACTTGTCATCACTTGGATTGGATGAAACTTAACATGTTTTAACAGCTTGTACATGATTCTTGATGTTGTTTATATTGATGTCATGATGAACCTTGATTATTCTTCAATGATTATGTGTGTTTGTTTAAGTTTGATGAAATATTCAACCTTATGAGTATTGTAAGTATGTTATGTAAAAAAAACCTTATTTTATTACACTCATGCATATGATTGTATCTTTTCTATGTAATTGGTGACATTTGACTAGAAATGGTAAATGAATGTTGAATGTCTAGTAAAATTAATTAAATGTGCATCCTTATGCTTATGTTTAAGAAAACCATGGTGTGTGACATGAATCTCTCTGCTATTGTTTATAAATTGCTTTGTAATCGTGGTATGATATTCATGATTGAAGGGCAATTGTAACTTTGTCTATGTTACGCAAGTTGAATTGGTTATCATATGTTTACCGTGTTAACTTTCCAAAGATTTGTGGGGTTAGATAACCCTGACGGGAGTCTAGTTCATCTTTCACATTGATATAGTTATATCATTCATTTCTTATTACATAACTTTAGGTTACTATCATGTGTTTATTGTTCTAGCTTTCCGGGGAGTTATATGTTTAGATACCATTAGCGTGGGTTTAAGCTAATTACATGTACTATGTGTTAAAAATGATCTCGCCTTATGTTTATGTTAGTTGTTATTGCTATGCTAAGTGGAGTCGAAGTTTAAGTGGTACCTTTTATCGATTGTGTATCTTCATTTTTATTTTCTTACTTTGTTAATTTAATATGCTAATAACTTTACTTAATTTTAATATTCACCAATTAAAACTTAATCGATCAGTTAGATAGTAATGACAATTTAGTATTGGGAGTCATTATGTCTATGGATAGATACTTGGCTTAATGGCCTTCACCCTACCCCCAATCACCCATACCTACCGAACCATATCGAGCCAACTTTGCACACCACCATCAAACCAACTCCATATCACACCTTGTTAACAAATTGTGTGTTTGCAATTGGTCCCTTCTGTCTTAGCTATACACATCTTAGCTATACACATGTTACATCAACCTTTATAAGCAATGGTTCCATGATTTGAGATGTTTTTGTTGTAGTTATCAAGGACAAACGATAAAACAACAATATGTTTTGTTTAGTTCTAGTTATTGACGAATTATTATAAAAGGTTATATCTTTTTTATTATATTCCGTTTGGAACAACGTATTTATCTTGTTCTTGTGAAATAACACTATATTATAGACTTTTGTGTTGTTGACCCATAGGGGCGGAAGCAAGATGGGTCAAGACGGTCGTCAGATTCTTGGTTTATAAAATTTCAGGTTGTCTTAAATGTAATCGTATAGTTATAGCTCATATAAAAGAAAATTCAATTATAATTTTGGTCTCGCCAATGACCTGAATTTAAGAGTTTTTCATGTGAACTTGACTATGAATATTTGAAGAATGAATTGTCGTTTTCCTCCCCGTGGTTTGGTCAAATTTGTTATTTGCATCCAATTTTTTTGTTTTTGTTTTTGTTTTTTTTACATTTGACTCCCTAAGATTTTAATTAGTTATCTTTTTCATCCAAAAACGTTAACTTCGTTAATTTTAAATGTTAAATCCTTCTTAAAAAGGAGTAATTATATAATTTTGCATATAAAAACAAAATTTTAGTTTATGTTAACGCATTGTTTGTTAATAATTTATTCATGTATTATTATTCCATTTCACGAAACCAACTTTGGATTTTTCATCTTTCCATATACAAACATTTCATCATCTTCTAAATCACAAAATGTCGGCTTAATCGGTAGGGAGGAGGATGGAGCTGTTTATGGTGGCAGTAGGGAATTCATTGCGAAAAAGATGTTGTATAATGGAGACCATCACCTCTAATCGTCATCTTGCCTATAGTATGATTCAATTCCAATCGGTTAGGGTTACCCAATTGTAGGTTTTTGTTTTGTATCTTAAATGGTAATTTGATCAATTTACATATATAACAGTTTAAATTAATGAAATTAATATTTTTAGATAAAAATGACAGCTTTTAAAAACTTTGAGGCCCCAAATGAAAAAAAAAATGAATGAAAATAAAAATATGTTAAAATCACAAATAAGAAAATAACAAATCAATCATAACTAAAAGTAGGTTTTAGGTTTATTGTTTATTGGTATTATGACATTTTCAAATGAAGAACATTGATTTTTTTTGTTTCAACAATAATTAGTATGCATCAAATCTTAGCATATGATTCCTCATCAAATGGTTGTGTGTGTGCTGCACTAGGATGTTTGTTCATGTTGCGTCATACTTACATGCTAGTGTCGGCGTGAACGAAAAATTATGAGTCTTGCAAGCTTGTATGACTTGATCACTAGCGTGCTAGACTATTAGCTCATTAATTTATCTACTCTTTAAATTGTCCATCAACAACCCAACAAAAGATTAAACTGGCACGGGTTGTCAATGATTCGTTAGGCGTCACATTCCATCTCAATATTATTTACATGTTTAACAAGATCAAACTTAATATTTTAGCTATGGTTCATACCTTTGATTTCATCATCTCATTGCACTTTTTTAGAATTAGATATAGGGAATAATGCTAGAATCTTATTTAAATGGGCAAACACGTGTATTTTTGATATCTCCTTCTCGTCATCTCTTGTTTCCTTTCAACGTTTTATCTTATTTTGTCTTCTATTTATCTTATTAGATTAAATCAGAAAAGACCTTTTGTATTTTTCCAATAATTAGTTTATAATATCACGTACGTTTTTAACTAAATTGCATCTCATGTAAACTTTTATGTAGTTTTAGAACTATAATATTTTTAGGAGAATACTACTATACGAGAAAATTTATATTATATCATACAATAACAAAAAAAGAAAACGACATAAGACCGGAATACAGATTTTATCATTTCGTTATAGACATATGATTACAAGAATAACACTGCTAATTGAATTTAAGATGGACAATAACTGGCCCTAGAGTCAATTTAAATCAAACTGAGATTGTCATCTTAGCTGTCATGTCTTTAATCTGGTTTTTTGCTACTTCTCGTTCATCAGCCCGTTTGGGGTTTTAAACCATGCACGCCATAATAGCCAGTGTAGTTCAAAATACTAGATTTGTTCCCCGTGCATATATTAAGAGAAAATACGTCAAAAAAATAATAAATATTAAATATTAAATGAACACTTGTTAAGAAATCAAAACCAAAAGCTATATTATTAGTTAAAATAGATATTAAATAAACAAGGTTTTACTTGTTCTCAACTTGTACGTACACCTTTTTTATAATCTAATTAGAAAATCTAATCTATAATTAGAGTCTTGATTAAAAAAATCTAATTTGCAAATTGCAATGTCGATTTATTCTCTATTTTGTTGGTTGTTGTATTAGTTACGAGGTTAAAACCCATTTATTATATAGATGGAATAAATCTTACTTCTTGAAATAATTAGTTTTTATGAAAATTTTATATGATAAATGTTATCAACCATTCATAAAATTAGAAATAATAAATACTTAAGAAATTAATACAAAGTTATATTTAAAAATATGATATAATTAAAATCTTATAATTTAATAAATCTTAATAAATTATTAGCATAAGAAAATTTACTTTTCAGATATATAGTTGTTTAGTTTGTTTATTTAAAACTCCTGTCATTTAATTACTTATTAGTAATTAAATCATTCAAACAAAATCAAACAAATGATTTTGAAATTAATAGAAATATTTTTTAAGTCACTTGATTGTATAAAGAAATAAAAAAAATATTAATCTAAAACAGAGAGAATTGTAGGAAAAAAAATGAGAATTTTATATAAGCAAAGAAGAATATGATTATATAAGTGCTCAAAATCATTTTAATTAAAATGTGTATATGAGTTTTGGCGGGAAAACCAACATGAGAACTCACCGAATCATGTCATATGTCCCCAAAAAATCTATGTTCATTAGAATAGATGATTTATTTCAAAAACATAACAGGCTTCATCCAACATGTCATCCGTGTTATATCATTTCTAATCAAAGAGAAAACTTTAAGAAAATGGCGAATATTAGATCCTTTACTTTTTTTGAACAATATTAGATCCTTTACTAATTAGTCAATTAGATATTGTATTTGGACATTAGTGTTTAGCTCATTAGGATTAGCTTTTATTCTCTACATACTTGTATCACTGTATTGATATTCACAAATATACACACCTTCATGGTATCAAAGCCTAAAAGCTTCTTTCATCTTGATGGTAAGGTGTTTTTCTTTATATTTAAAAGTCAGAGTTCAAATCATACAAGGTGTACATATTTGTGATGAATAGGTGTCTTCCCTCGTTCACAGCCTTGGATCTATTACAAGGACTGCATTAGCAGTCGTGCATTTAGAATAGGAATGGATGATTGATACAAGCCATGCATAGCGATGTTACCACGAAACCCGTGCGCTAGTTGCTATGAGTTGATAAAATATGAAGATTCAGTCATGAAGGAAAGAAAAATGTCTCTCTATGTACTTGTCTGAGAAATTATGACAATGCAAATAAACATCTCAAGTTTATTAGATGAATAGTACTCTACTCTAACAAACTAAGTCTAGCCCATTTGTGTAATATGGTTTTTACAACTATAATGTCCACTTTGATCAAACAAAACTTTAATTTTGTCTAATTCAATCTTCTACAAATCACACTCACCATCCGTTTCTTCTTTTCATCAACTCTTAACAACAACTATCATCAATGACTTCAACACCACCAACCCTCCTCAAAATCATCCTCATCTTCTCCACCATCCAACGTCTTCCACCATAACCAACCACCATCACCGCCGCCGCCACCACCGTCTTCCCTAAAAAAGCCCACCCCACGAAATCTGGCTACCTTCCGATCAAAGTTCATTGCTTGATTAAGAATATATTTGTGATAACGAGGTTGATAGAAAGTTATTATATTAAATGTTTTAACAAGTTGTATTATGTGTTGGTTGTTTGTTTAACATAATTAGAAGGTAGTTCTTGCTACTTGTTTGGGAGAATTACGAGCTATGAACGATTCGTTAAATAAATACCAAGTTGTAATACTAGTATTGTGTTCGTATGTCTTTTAAGGATTTTTCTCAAGTTTTGTTGTTCATGTTTTCTACTTTAGAGCTTTGTTAGAAATAAAACGAAACAAGTCCTTAGAGTATCATATTTTGAAAGGTACAAGTGATTCTTAGTTGTATGTTTTCAAAGTTTCTCATGCATCGCTATTATTGTTTATATCATCATTATGCCTGTAATTTCTCCATTTGAGATTTAGTTTTTTCGACCGGTTCTTGTAATGCCAATTATCATTGTCTAAATAATTTTTTTATTGGAATTGTGTTGATTTGATTTGTAAACATTGGTTCATTGTGTTCTAAGAGCATTCACAATCAATTTCTTATCATTATCTATATAATTATACTAAAAATTATTAATTTTTTACCTCACATCTTCAATTAAATAATACTGTTTATACATTTTTCATTACATTTTTACTTTCCTTCACTCACAAGCACTTTTTAAAATATTAAGAAAATTATAAGTGTTGAACAATATTTTTTAAATTTACAATTGAACTGTAACATATCTCTGTTTTCCACTCACGACCACTTAAAACCATTTCATATAATACACGGATTCTACTCATATATTTTTAAGGAACAAGTTGTGGATGCTCTAAAGTGATCATAAGGGATTTTGTTAATTGTTTCAAAGTTTATCATGGTTTAGTATGGTCTTATGTTGATTATGACCAGCATGTTGACACACATAATTTCTTTTCTTAATTCCATGTGTTCTTGATGAATTTGGTCCACATGTGTTCTCAAAACTTTATATGATTATTTTATCTTCTGGTTATATATTTTTTGGAAACATAAAGTTTTTAAAATGACAACCGGGTCTTATTGAAAAAAAAAAGTTGTGGTTTGAATGTGGTTATACTTGTTATATGTGTTTGGTTATTGAATTAAGGGAATGTTTTAAATATAGTGTCAATTCAATATCACACACATATGTTGTTATACATATTTCTTTTCGCATGATAATTTTATTTTATTGTTTACATAATATGTTTGGGCTTTCACAAGGATTTGGGCTTGGAGCTTGTTTCATGAAGGTTCGATATGTTTTTGAAATGATTCACAAGATTTTGTCTATATATGAAGCCTTCATCTTTGTGAAAAGGTTTCAAGAGTAGACTTCAAGTAACTAATACTTTGTGAAAAGATTTTGACAATCAACACTTACCGTACAAGTCAAAAAGGCATGGTAATTGCTGTGTTTGAATTGGCTGCAAAAGTCAAGTTATTGTTTTATTATTCTAATTAACTTTTTTTTATAGTATTTAATTTTCTCTTATAACTTCTAAATTAATTTTTTTAAAATTTCGAATAGACCGTTACAACGTGGTTATTTTTATCTATGTTCTGTGTAAGTTTCGTTCAATATTGATCCGGGTCAAATATAATATATTATTAATTTTTCTGACAACAAAATAATGTTTTTATCGATTATCTCTACATACATTTCAATATAAATTTTATTTAACACCAAACTTTGTAACATGCGAACATGCGACCAAAACTTGTTGTTCAAGTATAATATATTTTTATAGTTTTCTTCAAAACATCGTAATTGTTTTCTATATTCCGGATATATTGTTATGATGTGATTTTCGACATGATGTGAGTCGATTCAGATACGTTCATTTCGTGTTAAACTAGCTTGAATAAGGGAGGGTATAAAAAAATTACAACTTGACAATTTGTGTTTAACCCTGGGTTTGTAAACCAAGTGTTTTACACCTTTAGTTGTAGCATAGTTATTTAACTAAACTCAAAGTCTTAAACCTTGTGAAGAAATCACCATTAGAAATAGGAGTGTAAATTGATAAAACGTCATGAAAACACGACCCAAACCTAATACAAAATTTATAGGTTTGGATTTAGTAAAAATAGGTTCGGGTTAGTTTCAGGTCCGATTAACCCATTTATTATTTAATTTATTTTATAAATATATTTTATGTCGTACATAAAATATTTATTTGTTTGTTGTAAGATAGTAATTTCGAAGTTGTAATATATATAAAAACAAAACTTTAAAAAATCGGGTCAAATGGGTTGTGTTTCATGTCAACCCTTAAATTTTCGTGTCGTGTTTGGGTTCACATGTGTGACATGATTTTCGTATTTGGCTTCGTGCAAACTTTTCGGATTTGTGTCGGCTTGCACCTGCCAACCGCTAACACGATCCGTTTAGCACCCCTAATTTAACAGCATAGCAAGCTGCGACCCATTTATCTAACAAAATCAAACTTTATATCACCATTAAAAAACCAGTGTGTAATATTGATTTTTCATTATTTTTTAAAGAAAGAATAAAGAGACTGGTTTGTATACAAGTGTTGTAATATTAATTTTGCTTCATTCAGTGATTTTATAAATATTTGATATATTTACGATCCCTTATTATGTGTATTGTACACTAAAAATACTAATGAAATTAAACTTGAAATTAGTTTATAACAACTTATATAATCATAGAGTAAAGCTCTTGGATCACCATAAAACCTTATCTACAAAATATTTGTAATGTATGGAAGTAATAGAAAATAACCAATACTTGCGTTGAAGATTTTGGGATGGATTACATTTACCGGTGATTGACCTCATCCTGTTTAGAGATATGTTAAACTTCCTTTTCTGTTTTATTTTATTGCAGCCTCCTACATTGATCTTTCTAGGAGTCAAGTTATATATGGGCTACTGTCCACATGAAGTTTTGATAGTTTTTAAAGGTGATGGTGCTTCTGTCCTTCTGGGTGATAATTATGTGTAGTGGTGTAGGTGTAACGACTCTCATGTATTTTGTATCAGAGGTGTTCATGGTTTGGTTTCAGACCATGAAACCGTCCAAGCTGGCTATTGGTTTTAGTTTTGCAGTTAGTTTTTTTCTTTAACAGTTGGTCAGTTGGTTTCAAAAATTTCAAACCGTCCAAGTCGGCTATTGGACCGTAACAACGAGTTGCATATTGGTTTTTATGGATATTTCAAAATGGAAGTACTTAAATCTCAATCTCTTGTCTAGATTTTGGACCATGATAGTGGGTTGCACTCAAATCTGAATTGGTTTTCTTGCCTACTGTTTTTGTATTTTAGTTAATTATAATAGTTGCTTGATGAGTATCAACAAGGGTTATAGGTAAATTTATGATTATGTGCTGTTAAGGTTAATGTAAATTCATAACTCTCTTTTAAAGCTTTATGTTCATATATGTAAGAGTTTTATACTTATTTGATACTTTTTCTTTACTGTGTTATGTTCTTTTCTTTTCAATGTTCTAAGCATTATGTTCATTTTAGTGTTCTACAATTTATGCAAAACCCTGAAACCAAACCGAAACCAAATGATTTGGTTAAGTTTGGTTTTAATTTTTCACGTTTTGGTTTTGGTTTTCAATTATAAAAACCATTACTAACGGTTTGACTTATGGTGTGACCTAACAGCCGTCAAAATCACACCGTGAACACCCTTATTTTGTATGTTCCAGCTCCTTACCAACATTCTTTAAATAAAATTATCTTTCCCCTTCCCCAAAAAAATCTAAAAAAGTTATAAAATTCAGCACATGAAAACTAATTTATAAAGTGTCATTTAAAAGTTAGGATACCCATAATATACATTGTACTGGAAAGCAACAAAACTTCTCCTTCTTTATCTCTCTACCCTTTTGTCGCCACATATTGGTTGGTTTTCATATTTATGTCGCGTCTTGTTTACTATATAAAATCTCAGGCCAAAAAAACACTTTCAAACCTTGTTTGGTTTTCTTATTTAGACAATAAGGGTACCATTTATAAAATGTATAATAGATGAAAAATTAAATAGTTTATTTGGTTGTTCTACGATTGAGCATCAAGCATTTGTGCGCATTCTTTAAAAATCATGTGTGACGTCCGAAGTCAGTTTCAATAACGACTAAACCTACAATTTGAATATATACATATTTTAGCAAAGTTGGAAATTAATGCGAAAATAATCTCTCTTAACTTAAACCCACATAGCCGTGGTAGAATTTAAAATTTGTATAAACATAAAAAGGTCTTTTTTTCCAAAAAATAAAGTAAACTTTTATGAACAACTTAAATAATAATAATAATAATAATAATAATAATAATAATAATAATAATAATAATAATAATAATAATAATAATAATAATGAAGATGATGATGATGATGATAAACAACTTACTTTTTTAAATTAACATTTATGTCACAGTAAAAAATACTTTGACTTATCCAACAAATACTTTGACTTATCCAACAAAATATTTAAATTTTATGTTTGAAACATATCATAAAATAATAATATATTTTTTTAAAGTGGTCACTTTAGTAGTTATAATTTCATTCAACAAAATTCAGTAATTACTACGTTTAATTTTATTTTATAATCTGGAATTAAATAAACTTCTTTTATTTATATACACGTCGTTATCATTTCTATAATTAATTACTAATATTACCAAAAATACGCTTTAAAAGAGTTTTGCAATTACCACAACGTTTATAAAATCTAACAAGAATAATTAGCGTTGTCAGAAACAAATAATTAGCTGGGGATTTTCAAATCTTTAACCTCGATAATCTCCCTTAAAATTGGGGGAAAGAGAGTAAACATTCACAACAACTTCTTTTTCTTCTTTATTCATCACACACACACACACGCTTCAATTTGTATGTTTCTTAACAATGTCGGAAGAGAAGAAGCTGCCATGAGAGGATCGATTACTTCACAAGAACCTGATCGAATTAGGTATTTTTGTCTGATTTACGTTTTAATTTTTAATAAGATATCGTTAGGGTTTGACCTCGATGCCTCATGTCGACTGTTGGTTGTTTTGTTGAGGTTTGATCAGGACATTATCGCAAGAAGACGATTAATTCTTATTCGAGGAAGCTTATGATTCATTCAAGCGTAAATTGCCTAAAAAGTTGTCTCTGGAGTTCATTCTCTTGTTTCAAGACATTGAAATCAATCATTCATCTGTTTATTTCTTAACAATGTCGGAAGAGAAGAAGCTGCCATGGGAGGACCGATTACTTCAGAAGAACTTGAATCAGGTATTTTTGTTTGATTTACGTTTTATTTTTTAATAAGATATAGCTAGGGTTTGACCTCGATGCCTCATGTCTGAAGCGATTGGTACCAGAATCAAAGAATGAGCAGCAGAAAATAAACAGAAAACAAGAGAATATCTATGGAACTCCTTCTCCAATTAATTGATAGAAAACTTCCAAAAAAATAAGTAAAACTATCTCCTATTTATAGTTGATTAACCTAGCCCATCAAGTTAATCTATTCCTACAAGTTCAATCACAAAAGCTTATCTCAAATCCTTTTGAGATAATGCTTTAAACTACCTGATAAACTTTATCCTTTTTATTTATCAGATAATGACTAAACCTAAATTACAAAACAGACCCCTGTCTATTGTTTTATGTCAAGATTGGTTCAACAATCACCCCCCCAATCTTGACCTTGAGTCTTTCTTTATTTTCCAGCATCTTCAATTGTCTTTATCCCCAAAAGTTCTCTCATTTCAGCAAACTTGATCTTTGGTAGTGCTTTGGTGAGGATATCAGCCCGTTGTTGATCTCCACTAATATGTTCTACCTTGATTTGATTTTTCTCAACACACTCCCGTATATAATGATATCGTGTGTTGATGTGCTTGCTCCTCCCATGAAATACTGGATTTTTCATTAGATCAATAGCTGATTTGTTATCAACTTTGATCATTACACGTTCTTCTTTTCTTCCTGTGATTTCTGCCAACAAACCCCTAAGCCAAATCGCCTGACAAGCTGCTGATGTTGCAGCCATAAATTCTGCCTCACAGGATGATAAAGCTACTGTTTGCTGTTTTTGGGAGTTCCATGCTATCGGTCCATCATCAAAATAGAACACCAAACCTGTGGTTCCTTTTCCATCCTCCATATCTACTGAATAGCTGCTGTCACTAAATCCCAGTAGGCTATTACTTCCATTCGTTCGGTAGTGAATGCCAAAATTAATAGTTCCTTTTACATACCTTAGAATTTGTTTGACAGCTTGAAAATGAGTAGTTTTGGGAGTTTGCATGTATCTACTTGCATATCCTACCGAGTATGCAAGGTCTGGCCGCGTATGAGTCAAGTACCGAAGACACCCTATTGTTTTTCGGTATTCTGTTGCATCAACACTGCTGCTGCCATCTTCCTTTGTTAATTTTAGTCCCGGTTCCATTGGGTATTTAGTAGAATTACACTCCCACATTCCAGCTTGCTGTAGGATCTTCTTTGCATAACTTGTTTGCTTAATTTTTATTCCATCTTTGCCTTGCTTCACTTCAAGTCCAAGATAATAAGATAGTGGACCCAAGTCACTCATCTCGAATTTTTCTTTCATCTGCCTCTTGAATTGCATGATTTTCTCTAAATTGTTACCCGTCACAATTAGGTCATCCACATAAATTCCCAGCAAGAGTGATCCCTCGTTTGTTCGTTTTGTGTACACGGCTTGTTCGAGCTTGCATTTTTGGAACCCATACTCTTTTAGGACTCCATCTAACTTCGTATTCCAAGCTCGAGGGGCTTGTTTCAGCCCATAAAGGGCTTTGGACAGCTTGTATACCTTTTGTTCCTTCCCTTTCTTCACAAAGCCTTCTGGTTGAGTAACAAATACTTCTTCCTTGAGATCCCCATGCAAAAACGCTGTTTTAACATCTAGGTGGTGGACTTCCCAACCTCTTTGTGCTGCTAAAGCTAGAATGAGTCTAACGGTCTCAAGTCTAGCTACGGGTGCGAATGCTTCGTCATAGTCTATGCCATGTTGTTGGATGTAGCCTTTGGCGACTAATCGGGCTTTGTGCCTTGTAACTATTCCTTGTGCATCTCGTTTGATCTTGAATATCCACTTCAGTCCAATGGGTAAATCAGTCAATTCCCATGTCTTGTTTCTTTCTATGGACGCTATTTCACTTTCCATTGCTTGCTCCCATTCTCTTTGTCCTTTGGCTTCTTTGAAATTGGTTGGTTCTCCTTCCGTGAGAAGAAGATCATACACTTCACTCAAGTTTTTCCAGCCTTGAAGTGGTGTATTATCAAATGTTTCTTCCTCCGCCACAGATGGATCCAATGGGTTAATGGTATCCGTTTGAAGCCGGGGCAACATAGGACCCAACCCTTTTACAGTCGATTCAGGGCTGCTAAACTCAGATTGGGCTGAATTTTCTTCGACATTGGTTTCTCCATGACTTATTGAGTTGTTGCCCTGGGACTGTTTTCTAATGGGTTAAACGGGCTGCCTGGCTCAGTGGGCCTAAAATCATGACTTTGGGCTGCTGAATTTGTTTCAATTGGATCCATATCAATTACAAAACTAGTCTCCTTGTTGCTCAAAATTTGCTGTTGATTCCATTCCCATTTCTGTGCTTCATCGAATACAACATCTCGACTAATCACCAACTTCTTCCCCTCGACATCGTACATCCGATAGGCCTTTGATCCTGGTTCAGTTCCTAAATATACCATAGGAATACTTCTGTCATCAAGTTTCTTCACTAGGTTTGAGGGTGTTTTCACATATCCAACACACCCAAACACCCGTAGATGATCCAGTCTTGGTCTTCTTCCTTTTAAGGCCTCGTATGGTGTTTTATCCTTTAAACTCCTGGTGGGCAGCCTATTTAGTACATAAACAGAATGCCGGACAGCTTCTGCCCAGAAGGTTTGTGGCATATTCATGGCACTAAGAATGCTCCTTGTTGTGTTCAATACGGTTTGATTTCTTCTCTCCACTATCCCATTCTGTTGGGGTGTGTAGGGTGCAGTTAACTGCCTTGTGATGCCAGTTTGTTCACAAAACAAATTGAATTCTTTAGATGTAAACTCTCCACCCCGATCCGTCCTTAGAACTTTTATCTTTCCTCCGTATTGGTTCTCGACTGAAATCTTGAATTTCTTGAATTGTTCGAGAGCTTCATCCTTGGTTTTAAGCATAAAAGGCCACATAAACCTGCTATAGTCATCAACAAAAAGCAGAATGTACTTGTTTCCTGCTTGTGTGGCAGGTGTTATGGGTCCACACAAGTCTGCATAAACCTATTCCAATGGTTTCGCAGCTCTAAAGGTTGTTTGGTCAGGGAAGCTTTGTCGCGTGTGCTTTCCTGCTAAGCAAGCTTCACACATTTGTGTGGGATGGTCAATGGGTGGCACTCCTTGGACTAATTCGCTTGTGCTTAGTCGCTTAATAGTGTCAAAATTGACATGACCGAGGCGGGCATGCCACAACCATGCTGGATCATCAGTTTTGGCTTGTAGGCAAATTGGTGTTCCCAATTTTAAGTTAATTTTGTACAAGCGCGCGATTTGCTGCCCTTTGAGCCTTTATAAGTAAAGTTCCGTCTTGTTCGAATATGGATAAAGATCCTTGCTTGATTGATACTTCACATCTCCCTTCTTCGGCTTGCCCGATACTAAAGATATTATTTTTTAAGTATGGGATGTAGAGAATATCGGTTAATAATCGTTGTTCTCCATTCTTGCACTCAAGCAGAATCGACCCTCTTCCTTCAATTTCAACACTTGAATCGTCTCCAAATCTTACTTTGCCACCAATATTTGTATCCAATGTTGAAAATAGCCTCCTATTTCCTGTCATGTGGTTTGTTGCCCCCGTATCTAGGTACCACATGCATCCTTCTTGTTCATGTGAATTGTACTTTGATGGGAATACCTTTTCTTCAGTCAAGTAAATCAATTCCTTGTTGTTTTGAGTAGCCACGGTCATTAAAAGTGCTGCTGTATCAGCATTAGGCTGATTTATTGCAACTGCAGAAGCTTGTGTCAAATTGGCTTTTTCTTCATTCTTTCGAGTTGGGCAATCAGCAGAAAAGTGCCCAAAGGCATCACACCTAAAGCGCTGCAGTTTGGATCGATCTTTCTTCTCAGAATTTTGATTTCCTTCTTGAGTATTTTGACCACGATTTGATCCCCTGCCTCGACCACCTGAACGTCTACGACCACGGCCCCTACCACGGGTGTCTTTGCTATTCCCTCGCCCTCGACCAAAGCCTTTTTCTTGTTTCTTTTTCAGTTCCCAGTCTTCATAAGACAAAAGAAGCGGGTCATGGCTATTCTTGGTGGTTTTTGTACTGATTCGTTCTTCGTATGCCTTCAGCCTCCCTACTACTTCTTGGAATTGGACTATTTTAAGATCAACAAGCTGCTCAATTGTTGCAGCCATGTTCACAAACCTGTCTGGTAAGCCGGTGAGCAGCTTCCTGACTAGAATAGTTTCCTCAATTGATTTTCCAAGTGTTGCTGATCTTGAGGCAAGCCCTGAAAGCTTTGCTGCGTAATCATCTATCCTTTCGTTTTCTTTCATCCCGGCAGCCGCAAATTCGACATTTAATGTTTGAAGTCGAGCCTCCATTACAGGATCTACTCCAAGATGCCGAGTCTTGATGGAATCCCATATTTCTTTCGCATGTTCACAATTTGCTATTTGCAAGACCAGCTCTTCAGGTAACGCTTGATAAAGTAAAGCGATAGCTGAGTTATCTTTCTTTGGATCGACATTGATTCCAGGTTCAATCGATTCCCAAATACCGTGTGCCCCGAAAATCGCTCTAATCCTAAGTGACCAAATTGGGTAGTTTGTTTCAGTTAGGATTGGGCACTGGAATGGAACATTAATGTTCTTTTCGGTCGTGATTAACTGTGTGGATGGAGTATCTTTATCAGCCATTATGCTTGTTCTTGATCGTCGTTTGTAGGTCTTCGAGAATCTTGATTCCGGTACTCTGATTCTGTCCGCTGAGTCAGATGGTGATTGATCCAGTCCGTTGGATCAGATCTTGGTCCTTTGAACACAGCTCTGATACCAATTGAAGCGATTGGTACCAGAATCAAAGAATGAGCAGCAGAAAATAAACAGAAAACAAGAGAATATCTATGGAACTCCTTCTCCAATTAATTGATAGAAAACTTCCAAAAAAATAAGTAAAACTATCTCCTATTTATAGTTGATTAACCTAGCCCATCAAGTTAATCTATTCCTACATTATAGGCTTTATCTCAAATCCTTTTGAGATAAAGTTCAATCACAAAAGCTTATCTCAAATCCTTTTGAGATAATGCTTTAAACTACCTGATAAACTTTATCCTTTTTATTTATCAGATAATGACTAAACCTAAATTACAAAACAGACCCTTGTCTATCGTTTTATGTCAAGATTGGTTCAACAATGTCGACTGGTGGTTGTTTTGTTGAGGTTTGATCAGGACATTATCTCAAGAAGACGATTAATTGTTGATTCTGATGCCCTAATTGCTTATTCGAGGAAGCGTATGATCCATTCAAGCGTAAATTGTCTAAAAAGTTGTCTCTGGAGTTCATTCTCTTGTTTCAAGACATTGAAATTAATCATTCATCTGTTTATTTCTTAACAATGTCGGAAGAGAAGAAGCTACCATGGGAGGACCGATTACTTCAGAAGAACTTGAATCAGGTATTTTTGTTTGATTTACGTTTTATTTTTTAATAAGATATCGCTAGGGTTTGACCTCGATGCCTCATGTCGACTGTTGGCTGTTTTCTTGCAAGAAGACGATTGTTGATTCTGATGCTGTGATGCCCTAATTGCTTGTTCATTCAAGCATAAATTGTCTAAAAAGTTGTCTCTGGAGTTCATTCTCTTGTTTCAAGACATTGAAATCATCGTTTAATTAATAACTTCTTTTTGATCGTGTCTATATATATTCACAGGAAACTCTAGAAGAAGAAGAGACTGATATGGTTTCCATGACTGTTAATGGAAACAGATGGGTGATTTGGAGCCTCAAAATGGGTCAATTTGGGTTGAAAACAGTCATACAGGTCCGGTTAGCTAAGAAGTTATAGGGTTGAGCCCTTCAGAAGTCACTCAAAACATACCCTAGTTTTATTTTGCATAATGAAATTCTAATTGTTGGATGACTATAATTTGTTATTCTATGTGTAAATTACTCTCAAGGTAAAATACTTATCAAGGCAGCCATGAGAATCATGTTATGGGGATTTACATTACCATCATCCAATTCTGTATGGTATAAGTATTATCTTTTTCACAGAAAGTTATGTCATGTGTTTATTTTCTTACTGTTTTGTTGCAATTGTGTTTAGAACATTGGCGTATGTTCTCTCTGATCCTCAAACACCACTTGTTACAACTCAAGCAATGGAGCACTTGCACTTCATACAGCTTCAGGTAAATATTTAATAACATGTTCTAAGTCATTTGAATTCCATCTATCACTCTCTTTTCTATTAGAATTGTAGATATGATCAAGAAGATCCTGTTACTGTGAACCAATCATCAAGAGATCAAGGTTTTTTTAGATCACTTTTTTTTTGCTCTTACTGTTGTACTCAATCATTACATGTGTATATTGTTTTACTAAGCATTTTTGCTAGTATTTTTTGGCTCTTTAATAACAAGTATGTGCTTGTCTTGTCTAAAGGCAAGGAAAAATGGACGAGGACACTTGTGAAAGAAGATTTTGATCGTCCCAATAGAATCACTGCCATGGTAAGATTCATATTTTTTTCTGTGATAAATAAACATTCTATACCAATAGTGAGGGCAATCTCAAATTTATGTGTAAAGGGGTAGTTTTGGAAGCATTATGTGGCGGCTAAATTTAGAACTTTTAGCTAAAAAGAAACTGCTCAAAGTTTGCGCTCATGTGTTTACAAACGTTGTTTCATTTTTTGCAGAGTTTAGACAATGAGTACGCATTTAATCTACAATTCGATTACCAGTGGCCTTAAATATTCTCTTGCTTCTTGCTTCTTGCTGGAGTAGCAAGGGACAGGGGCTGGTTTTTCACAATTGAGTGGTTCTTCTGCCCTTTCTTCCTTATTATAATTTTGTTGCCATTCTGTGAATTCTTAGAAGAATTTGTGTATGATGTAACATCATTAAGTTTCTGAAATAATCTTCATTTGCTATCATATTTTATTATTATTTTTAAAATTTTGTACTCTTCTACTTCTGCTTTAGGAATTCTCTCATGTTGTCATCTCACTAGCTACAAAAATCTCTGTTAATGATTAGTGGGTGGGAGGCTATTGTGATCCTGACATAATTTTTAGAACATGACAAGACTTTGAAGACAGGGGAGTATTTTAATCTCTATATTAAGAAATTGAAATCATCATTTAAATTAATAACTTCTTGCTCGTGTCTATATATATTTACAGGAAACCCTAGAAGAAGAAGGGACTGCTATCGTTTCCATGACTGTTTATGGAAAAAGAGGGGTGACTTGGAGCCTCAAAACGGGTCATACGGATCGAAGTTCAGAAGGCACTCCAGGTAAAATTTATTATGAAAATTTTAGGTGAATCATTTGACATATGCATCTTGTTTAACAAGACTAAACTCTCCCATAGGGCATTATGGTAAATCTGTTATTTTTTAACAATTCTGCTAGATTTTATTGATTGCTGCCTGTTTTCTTTTCTTGCTTTACATTTAGCTTCTTTTTACTTGTGGTTTTTAACGTTTACACAAGCAAGTGGTATAACCAAGATATTTGCATAACTCACGATGGAAAATGACGTGTTGAGCAGAAACCTTGAAGAATGGGTGCGTAAAAGAACTTGATGGAAAGAAAATAGATATGCCAGGCCAAACCAAAAAGGTTGAACCCGATGGCATTGGAGGCGACTTCCTGTTATTCTGGATATCATCAAGACACCTTGGTTTGTTCGGATCACTTTTTAGCTTACAAAGGTGCTTTAGTCAATTCATATGTCGTTTTATAAAACATTTTGTTAATTTATTTTGCTCTTTAATTATTAATACATACATGCAAGGAAAGGAAGATGGGGACACTTCAGAATGAAGATTTTGGCCGTCCCGAAAATGCCAATACTATGGTTAGCTTCACTATATTTTCCTGATCTATAAACGTTCTAGAACAACAGAAGCAATCTCAATATATAACCCATTTATGTGTAAAGCGATCGTTTGGATACTTTTTCTAGTGGCAAAAAGAATAATTGTTTTTTGCTATAGAGAAACTGATCAAAGGTTGCCCTCATGTATTTACAAGCTTTTTTGTTGCTTTTAAATTTGCAATTTGTAGACAATTGGAAGGCATTTAATCCACAATTTGCATTTGAAGAAAACCCAATTACCAGTGGTCTTAAATGCTCTCTTGCCACTGGGAATTGGGGCAAGCTAACGCAGCTAGAACAATAGCTGGTGTTACATAAGCGGTTTCTTTGCCATTTTTTCCTTATTGTTACATTGATGCCATTCTAGGATATGTTGGCTGTTTAAATTTCCTTTCTTACTGACATATGTTTTATGAAAACTATAGGTTGAATTGTTGACATATGCATCTACTTTGTCGCATTGTAGACTAAACTCTCCCATAGGGCGTGAAGCTAACACTATTACCAGTGGTCTTAAATTCTCTCTTGCCACTAAGAATTGGGGCAAGCCAACGCAGCTAGAAGTCTAGAACAATAGCTGGTGTTTCATAAGCGGTTTCTTTTGCCATTTTTCCTTATTGTTACATTAATGCCATTCTAGGATATGTTGGTTGTTTAAGTTCTTTTATTACTAACATATGCTTTATGAAAACTATAGGTTGAATAGTTGATATATGCATCTACTTTGTCGCATTGAAGACTAAACTCTTCTATAGGGCGTGAAGCTAACACGATTACACCACTTGTTTCTACTCAAGCAATGGAGACCTTGCACTTCATACAGCTTCAGGTAAATATTTAATAATATGCTCTAAGTTACTTTAATTCCATCCATTAGTCTCTTTTCTATTAGAATTCTAGATATGATCAAGAAGATCCTGTTACTGTGAACCAATCATCAAGAGATCAAGGTTTTTTCAGATCATTTTTCTTCTACTATGCTCTTACAGGTGTACTCAATTAGTCCATGTCTATATTGTTTTATTAAGCATTTTTTTAGTATTTTTTTGCTCTTTAATAACAAGTATGTGCATATCTTGTCTAAAGGCAAGGAAAAATAGATGAGGACACTTGTGAAGGAAGATTTTGATCGCCTCAATAGAATCAATGCCATGGTAAGCTTCACTTTATAAACATTCTATACGAATAGTGAGGGCAATCTCATATTTATATGTATAGGGGTAGTTTTGGAAGCATTATGTGGCGGCTAAATCTTCAAACTTTTAGCTAAAAAGAATCTGGTCAAAGGCTGCCCTTATCTGTCTACAAACTTTATAAACATTATTTGTAGGTTTAGACAATGAGTAGGCATTTAATCTGCAATTTGCAATTAAATATTCTCTTGCTCCTGGGAATTGGAGGCAAGTGACTGCAGCTCGGACAGGGGCTGGTGTTTCACAAGTGGTTCTTCTGCCCTTTTTTTCCTTATTATTTTTATTGCCATTCTAGGACATGTTTGTCTAAATCTTTTCTTACATATGCTTTATGAAAATTTTAGGTGAATCATTTGACATATGCATCTTGTTTGTCACGTTAACAAGACTAAACTCTCCCTTAGGGCATTACGGTAAATTTGTTATTTTTTAACAATTCTGCTAGATTTTTTATGATATGTGATTTAATTGATTGCTGTATGTTTTCTTTTCTTGCTTTTCATTTAGCTTCTTTTTAATTGTGGTTTTATACGTTTACACAAGCAAGTGGTATAACCAAGATAGTTGCATAACTCACAATGGAAAATGACATGCCTCATGCATTAACCCCTCAAGAATAGGTGAGTAAAAGATCTTATACACTGCCGCATATATATATATTTTTGTAACAATATTATTAAAATATACACACTATCTACACTGCTTTCGACCATATCCTTCGATGGATCATATGCAGACCCAATTCTGTGAATTCTTAGAAGAATTTGGGTTTGATGTAACATCATTAAGTTTTAGAAATAATCTTCTGCTGCGACATATTTTATTATTATTTCTTAAATTTTGTACTCTTCTACTGCTTTAGGAATTCTCTCATGTTGTCATCTCACAAGCTACAAAAATCTTTGTCAATGGTTAGTGGGTGGGAGGCCATTGTGATCCTGACATGCTTCTTAGAACCATGACAAGACTACGAAGACAGGGGAGTATTTCTATTATAATAATGTCATCATTTGTGGTCAAACCTCCTCTATGCATATTTTCGTCAAAGTCAGAATTTTTGATATAATTGATTTTTATATTTTCAGGCTTACGTGAACACCAAAGTGGGAGTTGTTTGTGATATTCTTTTGAAAGAACTTTAAAGTTATGCTTCTTATGGCTATTGTAGTAGTGTACTTTTCATTGTTGAGAAGCAAAGATTCTTAATGAGAAAGGAAGGCATCTAAAAGCTGCAACAAAGGACAGTCCAAATTTTGTAGTTCACAGAATTCTAGTTTCCTCACATCTAACTCGATATTTTTAATATTGTCTTGTTTGTGTCTGTCTTTTCACAGGAACCTGAAGATGGTAGTTCGCAACTTTGCATGATCTTGTAGCAAGTGAATCATTGAATATACCAAAGAAGAAGAGACTACTATAATTTCTAGGAATTGGGTTAGCCAGAACAATGGCTGGTGTTTCACAAGTGGTTTCTTTGCCATTTCTTTCCTTATTGTTACATTGATGACATTCTAGGATATGTTGGCTGTTTACATTAGTTTTCTTACATATGCTTTATGAAAACTATAGGTTGAATCATTAACATATGCATCTACCTTGTCGCATTGAAGACTAAATTCCCACATAGGACGTGAAGGTAAATTTATTACTTTTACTAATTGTGCAGGATTTTTATGATGTGGATGATCATAGATTGCTGTATAATCTCTTTTCTTGTTGGTTTATAATCATGTTTTTATATGCTTAACACTAGATAATCATGTTTTGTCTAAATCTTTTCCTACATATGCTTTATGAAAACTTTAGGTGAATTGTCTAAAATGTTGTCTCTGGAGTTCATTCTCTTGTTTCAAGACATTGAAATCAATCATTCATCTGTTTATTTCTTAACAATGTCGAAAGAGAAGAAGCTGCCATGGGAGGATCGATTACTTCAGAAGAACTTGAATTAGGTATTTTTGTTTGATTTACGTTTTATTTTTTAATAAGATATCGCTAGGGTTTGACCTCGATGCCTCATGTCGACTGTTGGTTGTTTTGTTGAGGTTTGATCAGGACATTATTGCAAGAAGACAATTGTTGATTCTGATGCTGTGATGCCCTAATTGCTTATTTGAGGAGGCGTATGATTCATTCAAGTGTAAATTGTCTAAAAAGTTGTCTCTGGAGTTCATTTTGTTTTTTCAAGACATTGAAGTCATCGTTTAAATTAATAACTTCTTTTTGCTCGTGTCTATATATATTTACAGGAAACCCTAGAAGAAGAAGAGACTGCTATCGTTTCCATGACTATTTATGGAAACAGAGGGGTGACTTATAGCCTCAAAACGGGTCATATGGGTCAAAATTCAGAAGGCACTCCAGGTAAATTACTCTCCAGGTAAAATACTTATCAAGGCAGCCATGGGAATCATGTTATGGGGATTTACGTTACCATCATCCAATTCTGTGTGGTATAAGTGTTTAGACAATGAGTAGGCATTAAATCTGCAATTAAACCAACTACGATTACCAGTGACCTTAAATATTCTCTTGCTACTCGAAATTGGGGACAAGTGACTGCAGCCGTGACAGGGGCTGGTCTTTTGCAAGTACTTCTTCTGCCCTTTTTCCTTATTATTATTATTTTATTGCAATTCTAGGATATGTTTGTCTTAATCTTTTCTTACATATGCTTTATGAAAACTTTAGGTGAATCATTTGATAAATGCATCTTGTTTCTCATGTTAACAAGACTAAACTCTCCCTTAGGGCATTATGGTAAATTTGTTATTTTTTAGCAATTCTGGTAGATTTTTTATGCTTTGTGATATAATTGATCGATTGCTGTATGTTTTCTAATTGCTTATTCGAAGAAGCTTATGATTCATTCAAGCGTAAATTGTCTAAAAAGTTGTCTCTGGAGTTCATTCTCTTGTTTCAAGACATTGAAATAATTGTTTAATTAATAACTTCTTTTTGATCATGTCTATATATATTCATAGGAAACCCTAGATGAAGAAGAGACTGATATGGTTTCCATGACTGTTAATGGAAACAGAGGGGTAATTTGGAGCCTCAAAACTGGTCAATTTGGCTTGTAAAGCAGTCATACAGGTCGAAGTTCAACCAGTTAGCTAAGGGTTGAGCCCTTCAGAAGTCACTCAAAACATACCTTGGTTTAATTTTGAATTAGGTATATTTGTTGGATGACTATAATTTGTTATTCTATGTGTAAATTACTCTCCAGGTAAAATACATATCAAGGCAGCCATGGGAAACATGTTATGGGGATTTACGTCACCATCATCCAATTCTGTATGATATAAGTATTATCTTTTTCACAGAAAGTTATGTCATGTGGTTATCTTCTTACTGTTTTCTTGCAATTGTGTTTAGAACATTGGCGTATCTTCTTACTGTTTTCACAGAAAGGACATTCCAAATTTTGTAGTTCACAGAATTCTAGTTTCCTGACATCTAACTTGATATTTTTAATATTGTCTTGTTTGTGTCTAACTTGATATTTTTAATATTGTCTTGTTTGTGTCTGTCTTTTCACAGAACCTGAAGATGGTAGTTCGCATGATCTTGTAGCAAGTGAATCATTGAATATACCAAAGAAGAAGAGACTACTATAATTTCTAGGAATTGGGTCAGCCAGAACAATGGCTGGTGTTTTACAAGTGGTTTCTTTGCCATTTTTTTCCTTATTGTTACATTGATGCCATTCTAGGATATGTTGGCTGTTTACATTTCTTTTCTTACATATGCTTTATGAAAACTATAGGTTGAATCATTAACATATGCATCTACCTTGTCGCATTGAAGACTAAACTCCTGCATACGACGTGAAGGTAAATTTATTACTTTTATTAATTGTGTAGTGATGTGGATGATCATAGATTGTTGTATAATCTCTTTTCTTGTTGGTTTATAATCATGTTTTTATATGTTTAACACTAGGGATATCGGCAAAACCAAGACTGGTGCAGAACTCTCAATGGAAAATAATGTATTCTGACGAAACCCTCAAGGACAGGGAAGTAAAAGATCTTTTACACTGTTGCATATAGATATTTTACGTAACACTATTTGAACTACCCACACTTTCTACTTTGCTTTCAACTATATCCTTTGATGAAATTGAACTTAAAAAGAATGACAAAAGATCGGGTATATTAGGCAGTAAAGCAATAGATTTTTGTTAGCATATTTGCAGTGATTTCGATCTAATTTAGTTGTTATTATAGGTTCCTAGGCTGATTAAAAACCTTGCATTGATGGTTATATAAGTCATAACTGTTGGATCATCCACAGACCATTTCTGGAAATTTTGGAAGGATTTGGTTTTAATGTAACATCATTAGGTTCTTGAAATAAAATTCTCTTCCTATGATTTTCTTTATTTTTTTTAGTTTATACACTTAAACAGACCCATTTCTGGAATTTTTGGAAGGATTTGGTTTTGATGTAACATCATTAAGTTTTTGAAATAAATTTCTCTTTCTATGATTCTCTTTATTTTTTTTAGTTTATATGCTTCTACTTCTTCTATAGGAAATCTCTCCTGCTGTTATCTCACAAAGTCACAAGCAACAAAAATCTCTATCCATGATCAGTGGGTGGGTGTCAATGTGATCCCGAGATGCTGCTTAGAACCATGACATGACTACAAAGATAAGGGAGTATTGGACAAAGTCAGAATTTTTGATATAATTGGTTTTTATTTTTACAGGCTAATGTGAACATTGAAGTTGGAGTTGTTCGAGATATTCATTTGAAAGAACTAAAAAGTTATGCTGATTATGGTTGTTGCAGCAGTACTAAATAAAAAAGGAGGACAACTAAAAGCTGCAACAAAGGGCATTCCAAATTTTGTAGTTCACAGAATTCTAGTTTCCTGACATCTAACTCGATATGTGTCTATCTTCTCACAGGAACCTGAAGATGGTGGCTCGCATGATCTTGTGGCAAATGAATCATTGAATACACACAAGAAGAAGAGACTACTATAATTACTTGGACTATTAGTGTAAAAGAGGGGCGGGTATCGAACTGGTCAATTTGGGTTGTAAAACAGTTATATACGTCAACTCTTAAAAAGTTGGCTAAAAAGAAAATTGGTCTTATGATTTTGATGTCACTCAATAAACTTTCTAATCATATGATATATTAGTTTTTTTTTGAAATAAAAAGGGACTTGCCGATTAGTTTTATGTTTTAATAAATGAATTGGTTTAACGGGTGTAGGATCTTGTAATCATGGGGGCCATCTATTAGTCTTTTTTCAATTAGAATTCTAGATATGATCAAGAAGATCTTGTTACTGTGAACCAATCATCAAGAGATCAAGGTTTTTTCAGATCACTTTTTTTCTGTTCTTACTGGCGTACTCAATCAATCCATGTCTATATTGTTTTATTATGCATTTTGTTAGTATTTTTTGTCTCTTTAATAACAAGTATGTGCATGTCTTGTCTAAAGGCAAAGAAAGTTTGAGGAGGACACTTGTGATTTGTGAAAGAAGGTTTTGATCGTCCCAATAGAATCAATGCCATGGTAAGCTTCACTTTATAAACATTCTATACCAATAGTGAGGCAATCTCAAATTCATATGTAAAGGGGTTTGATCAGAACATTATTGCAAGAAGACGATTGTTGATTCTGATGCTGTGATGCCCCAGTTGCTTATTCGAGGAAGCGTATGATTCATTTAAGCGTAAATTGTCTAAAAAGTTGTCTCTGAAGTTCATTCTCCTATTTCAAGACATTGAAATCATCGTTTAAATTAATAACTTCTTTTTGCTCGTGTCTATATATATTTACTGGAAACCCTAGAATAAGAAGAGACTGCTATTGTTTCCATAACTGTTTATGGAAAAAGAGGGGTGACTTGGAGCCTCAAAACGGGTCAAATTCAGAAGTCACTCTAGGTAAATTACTCTCCATGTAAAATTCTTATCAAATTATCAAGGCAGCCATGGGAATCATGTTATGGGGATTTACGTTACCATCATCCGATTCTGTATGGTATAAGTGTTATCTTTTCACATAAAGTTATGTCATGTGGTTATTTTCTTACTGCTTTGTTGCAATTATGTTTAGAACATTGGCGTATGTTCTCTTTGATCCTCAAACACCACTTGTTACTACTCAAGCAATGGAGCACTTGCACTTCATACAGCTTCAGGTAAATATTTAATAAGATGTTCTAAGTTATTTGAATTCCATCCATGAGTCTCTTTTCTATTAGAATTCTAGATATGATCAAGAAGATCCTGTTACTAGAACAGTCATCAAGAGATCAAGGTTTTTTCAGATCACTTTTCTTCTACTCTTACAGTTGTACTCAATCAATCAGTGTCTATATTGTTTTATTAAGCATTTTGTTAGTATTTTTTGGCTCTTTAATAACTAAAGGCAAGGAATAAAAGACGAGGACACTTGTGAAAGAAGATTTTGATCGTCCTATAGAACCATGCCATGGTAAGATTCACTTTAGATGGTAAGATTCACTTTATTTTCGTGATATATAAACATTCTATACCAGTAATGAGGGCAATTTCAAATTCATATGTAAAGGGATAGTTTTGGAAGCATTATGTGGTGGCTAAATTTACAAACTTTTAGCTAAAAAGAAACTAGTCAAAGGTTGCCCTCATTTGTTTACAAACTTTTTGGTTGCTTCATTATTTGCAGCGTTTAGATAATGCGTAGGCATTTAATCTGCAATTTGCAATTAAACCAACTACGATTACCAATGGCTTTAAATATTCTCTTGCTACTGGGAATTGGGGACAAGTGACTGCAGCTGTGACAGGGGCTGGTATTTCGCAAGTGGTTTTCTGCCCTTTTTCCCTTATTATTATTATTATTTTATTGCCATTCTAGGATATGTTTGTCTAAATCTTTTCTTACATATGCTTTATGAAAACTTTAGGTGAATCATTTGATAAATGCATCTTGTTTGTCACGTTACAAGACTAAACTCTCCTACAGGGCATGATGGTAAATTTGTTATTTTTAACAATTCTGCTAGATTTATATGGTTTGTGATATAATTCATTGCTGTATGTTTTCTTTCCTTGCTTCACATTTAGTTGCTTTTTTAATTGTGGTTTTAGACAAGCAAATGGTACTCTTCTACTTCTGCTTTAGGAATTCTCTCATGTTGTCATCTCACAAGCTACAAAATTCTTTGTCAATGGTTAGTGGGTGGGAGGCCATTGTGATCGTTACATGCTTCTTAGAACCATGACAAGACTACGAAGACAGGGGAGTATTTCTATTATAATAATGTCATCAATTGTGGTCAAACCTCCTCTATGCGTATTTTGGTCAAAGTCAGAATTTTTGATATAATTGATTTTTATATTTTCAGGCTTATGTGAACACCAAAGTGGGAGTTGTTCGTGATATTCTTTTGAAAGAACTTTAAAGTTATGCTTCTTATGGCTATTGTAGTAGTATACTTTTCATTGTTGAGAAGCAAAGACACTTGATAAAAAAGGAAGGCATCTAAAAGCTGCAACAAAGGACAGTCCAAATTTTGTAGTTCACAGAATTCTAGTTTCCTGACATCTAACTCGATATTTTTAATATTGTCTTGTTTGTGTCTGCCTTTTCAGAGGAACCCGAAGATGATAGTTCGCATGATCTTGTAGCAAGTGAATCATTGAATATACCAAAGAAGAAGAGACTACTATAATTTCTAGGAATTGGGTCAGCCAGAACAATGGCTGGTGTTTCACAAGCGGTTTCTTTGCCATTTTTTTCCTTATTGTTACATTGATGCCGTTCTAGGATATGTTGGCTGTTTACATTTCTTTTCTCACACATGCTTTATGAAAACTATAGGTTGAATCATTAACATATGCATCTACCTTGTTGCATTGAAGACTAAACTCCCGCATAGGACGTGAAGGTAAATTTATTACTTTTACTAATTGTGTAGTGATGTGGATGATCATAGATTGTTGTATAATCTCTTTTCTTGTTGGTTTATAATCATGTTTTTATATGTTTAACACTAGAGAAATCAGCAAAACCAAGACTGGTGCAGAACTCTCGATGGAAAATAATGTATCCTGAAGAAATCCTCAAGGACAGGGAAGTAAAAGATCTTTTATACCGCTGCATATAGATATTTTAAGTAACACTATTTGAACTACACACACTTTCTACTTTGCTTTCAACTATATCCTTTGATGATATTGAACTTAAAAAGAATGACAAAAGATCGGGTATATTAGGCAGTAAAGCAATAGATTTTTGTTAGTATATTTGCAGTGATTTCGATCTAATTTAGTTGTTATTATAGGTTCCTAGGCTGATTAAAAACCTTGCATTGATGGTTATATAAGTCATAACTGTTGGATCATCCACAGACCATTTCTGGAAATTTTGGAAGGATTTGGTTTTAATGTAACATCATTAGGTTCTTGAAATAAAATTCTCTTCCTATGATTTTCTTTATTTTTTTCTAGTTTATACACTTCTACATCTTTATTTTATTTTTAGTTTACACACTTCCACAGACCCATTTCTGGAATTTTTGGAAGGATTTGGTTTTGATGTAACATCATTAAGTTTTTGAAATAAATTTCTCTTCCTATGATTCTCTTTATTTTTTTTAGTTTATACACTTCTACTTCTTCTATAGGAAATCTCTCCTGCTGTAATCTCACAAGCAACAAAAATCTCTGTCCATGGTTAGTGGGTGGGAGTCAATGTGATCTCGAGATGCTACTTAGAACCATGACATGACTACGAAGATAAGGGAGTATTAGTAATTTAATAGGTCATCGATGTTGGTCAAAGATTTGTGTGTATTTTGGTCAAAGCCAGATTTTTTTTTTTATATAAGTGATTTTTTTATCTTTTTAGGCTAATGTGAACACATGTTGATCTTTGAAGGCATCTCCCTTGATATTACCTGATGAAAAAAGAGGGGTGATTTGTAGCCTCAAAACGGGTTGATTTGGGTTCTAAAACAGTCATATGGCTCAAAGTTCAACTAGTTAGCTCAGAAGTTAATGGGTTAAGCCCTTCAGAAGTCACTCAAAACATACCTTAGTTTTATTTTTCATAATGAAATTCTATTTGTTGGATGACTATAATTTGTTATTTTATGTGTAAATTACTCTCCAGGTAAAATACTTGTTAAGGCAGCCATGGGAATCACTTTTCTTCTGCTCTTACAAGTGTATTCAATTAGTCCATGTCTTTATTTTCGTGATATATAAACATTCTATACCAATAGTGAGGGCAATCTCAAATTTATATGTAAAGGGGTAGTTTTGGAAGCATTATGTGGCAGTTAAATTTACAAACTTTTAGCTAAAAAGAAACCGGTCAAAGGTTGCCCTCATGTCCTTACAAACTTTTTGGTTGCTTCATTATTTGCAGCGTTTAGACAATGAGTAGGCATTTAATCTGCAATTAAACCAACTACGATTACTAATGACCTTAAATATTCTCTTGCTACTGGGAATTGGGGACAAGTAACTGCAGTTGTGACAGGGGCTGGTGTTTCGCAACTGGTTCTTCTGCCCTTTTTCCTTATTACTATTATTTTATTGCCATTCTAGGATACGTTTGTCTAAATCTTTTCTTACATATGCTTTATGAAAACTTTAGGTGAATCATTTGCTTTAGAATACATCAGCATACGTTCTCTACTATCTTGAAAAACCACTTGTGACTATTTGAGCAACGGAGCACTTGCACTTCAGACATCTTCCAGTCGGCATTGCAGGTATTTTAATCTGTATATTAAGAAGTATTAATTTATCTGGAATCTATCCCTTAGTCTCTTATCTTAGATTGCATTTGTGGTGATTTCCTGTTTTCTCCGACATAGATGAGTAGATGACAACATGATCTTAGGGAAAACGGATCCATTGAATATATTGATACAAATGAAGAAGAGCCTACTATCATTTCCATGACCACTAATGGAGGTAATACAGGGGTAATCTGTAGCCTGAAGGTCAATATTGGGTTGTAAAATAGTCATACGGGGAAAATCTAAACAAGTTAGCTAAAAAGTTAATGGTCTCCTTTAGAAGTCACCCTAAAGATGCTTTAGTTTTATTTTGCTTAATGTAGAAGTCACCCTAAAGATTCCTTAGTTTTATTTTGTTTAATGAATTTTTATATGTTGGATGACAATAATTTGTTATTGTATGTGCAAATCACTCTCCAGGTAATACTTGTCAGCCAGTCATGGGAATCATGCTATGGGGATCTATGTTACCAACTTCCAATTTCGTATGGTATAAGTTTTATCAGTTTCACAAAAAGCCATGTCATGTGGTTATTTTCAAACTGTTTTGTTGCAAATATGTTTGTTCTAGGATACATTGGCATATGTTACTACTTGAGCAATGGAGCACTTGCACTTCAGACAGCTTCCAGTTGGCAGTGTAAATATTTTAGTATGATTAATAAACGTTCTAAGTTATCTGAATTCCGTCCATGAGTCAGTTTTTCTATTAGAATGCAATTGTGGTGATTTCCTGTTATTCTGGATTTAATCAAGAAGATCCTGTTATTATGAACCAATCATCAAGGGATAGAGGTTACTTTAGATCACTTCTCTTCCACTTTTACAAGCGCTCTCAGTCAGCCCATGTTTCTGTATTGTTTTAAAAAGCATTTTATTAATGTTTTTGCTCTTTAATAATTAATACATACATGCAAGGAAAGGAAGATGGGGACACTTCAGAATGAAGATTTTGGCTGTCCCGAAAGAGCCAATACCATGGTAAGCTTCACTATATTTTCCTGATCTATAAACGTTGTAGAACAACAGAAGAAAATCTCAATATATAACCCATTTTTGTGTAAAGCGGTTGTTTTGGATACTTTTTCTAGTGGCTAAAAGTATAATTGTTTTTAGCTATAGAGAAACTGATCAAAGGTTGCCCCCATGTATTTACAAACGTTTTTGTTGCTTTTAAATTTGCAATTTGTACACATTTGGAAGGCATTTAATCTACAATTTGCATTGAAGACTAACATGATTACCAGTGGTCTTAAATGCTTTCTTGCCACTGGGAATTGGGGCAAGCTAACGCAGCTAGAATAATAGGTGTTTCATAAGTGGTTTCTTTGCCATTTTTTCCTTATTGTTACATTGATGCCATTCTAGGATATGTTGGCTGTTTAAGTTTCTTTTCTTACTAACCTATGCTTTTTGAAAACTATAGGTTGAATAGTTGAAATATGCATCTACTTTGTTGTATTGAAGACTAAACTCTTCCATAGGGTGTGAAGCTAACATGATTACACCACTTGTTTCTACTCAAGCAATGGAGCACTTGCACTTCATACAGCTTCAGGTAAATATTTATTAATATGCTCTAAGTTACTTGAATTCCATCCATGAGTCTCTTTTCTATTAGAAATCTAGATATGATCAAGAAAATCCTGTTACTGTGAACCAATCATCAAGAGATCAAGGTTTTTTCAAATCACTTTTCTTCTGCTCTTACAGGTGTACTCAATCAGTCCATGTCTATATTGTTTTATTAAGCATTTTGTTAGTATTTTTTTGCTCTTTAATAACAAGTATGTTCATGTCTTCGTCTAAAGGCAAGGAAAAATAGATGAGGACACTTGTGAAAGAAGATTTTGATCGTCCCAATAGAATCAATGCCATGGTAAGCTTCACTTTATAAACATTCTATACCAATAGTGAGGGTAATCTCATATTTATATGTAAAGAGGTAGTTTTGGAAGCATTATGTGGAGGCTTAATTTGTCAAACTTTTAGCTAAAAAGAAACGGGTCAAATGTTGCCCTCATGTGTCTACAAACTTTTTGGTTGCTTCATTATTTGCAGTGTTTAGACAATGAGTAGGCATTTAATCTGCAATTTGCAATTAAACCAAATACGATTACCAGTGGCCTTAAATATTCTCTTGCCATTGGGAATTGGAGGCAAGTGAGTGCAGCTAGGATAGGGGCGGGTGTTTCACAAGTGGTTCGTCTGCCCTTTTTTCCTTATTATAATTTTATTGCGATTCTAGGATATGTTTGTCTAAATCTTTTCTTACATATGCTTTTTAAAAAACTTTAGGTGAATCATTTGACATATGCATCTTAATTGTCAGGTTAACAAGACTAAACTCTCCCATAGGGCATTATGGTAAATCTGTTATTTTTTTAACAATTCTGCTCGATTTTTTTATATGTTTAGACAAGCAAGTGGTATAAACAAGATAGTTGCATAACTCACAATGGAAAATGACATGCGTCAAGCATTAAACCCTCAAGAATAGGTGAGTAAAAGATCTTTTACAGTGCGGCATATATATATATATATATATATTGTATGATCAATATTATTAAAATACAGACACTACCTACATTGCTTTCAACTATATCCTTTTATGGAATTGAACAAAATTGAAAGAACTAAAAAGGGATATATTAGACAATAAAGCAGTGGAATTTGTCTATAAATTGGCACAGATTTTGATCTTATGTGGATGTTATTATAGGCACGTGGGCCGGTGAAAAACCTTGCATTGATGGATTACAAAACTTGTTGGATCATCTGCAGATCCAATTCTGTGAAATCTTAGAAGAATTTGGGTTTGATGTAACATCATTAAGTTTCTGAAATAATCTTCTGTTGCTATCATATTTTATTATTATTTTTTAAATTTTGTACTCTTCTACTTCTGCTTTAGGAATTCTCTCATGTTGTCATCTCGCAAGCTACAAAAATCTTTGTCAATGGTTAGTGGGTGGGAGGCCATTGTGATCCTGACATGCTTCTTAGAACCATGACAAGACTACGAAGACAGTGGAGTATTACTATTATAAAAATGTTATCAATTGTGGTCAAACCTCCTCTGTGCATATTTTGGTTAAAGTCAAAATTTTTTATATAATTTGATTGTTATATTTTCAGGCTTATGTGAACGCCAAAGTGGGAGTTGTTCGTGATATTCTTTTGAAAGAACTTCAAAGTTACGCTGATTATGGTTGTTGCAGCAGTATACTTTTCATTGTTGAGAAGCAAAGACAACTTAATAAAAAAGGAAGACATCTAAAAGCTGCAACAAAGGGCATTCCAAATTTTGTAGTTCACAGAATTCTAGTTTCCTAACATCCAACTCGATATTTTTAATATTGTCTTGTTTGTGTCTGTCTTTTCACAGGTACGTGAAGATGGTAGCTCGCATGATCTTGTAGCAAATGAATCAGTGAATATACCAAAGAAGAAAAGACTACTATAATTTCTAGGACCATTAATGTACGAGAGGGGGGGTTATCGAACCTGAAAACAGGTAAATCTGGGTTGTAAAACAGTCAAACAGGTCAACTCTTAAAAAAGTTGGCTAAAAAGAAAATTGGTCTTATGGTTTAGAAGTCACTCAATAAAGTTTCTAATCATCTAATATATTAGTTTTTTTAAAATAAGAAGGGACTTGCTGATTAGTTTTATGTTTTAAAAAAAAGTATTGTTTAGAATACATAAAAAACCACTTGTGACTACTTGACCAATAGAGAACATGCACTTCAGACAACTTCCAGTCGGCATTGCAGGGGTTTTAATCTGTATATTAAGATGTATTAATTTAAAGTGAAATCTGTCCTGGAGCCTTTTATCTTTGTGCTTATATTGCAATTGTGGCAATTTACTGTTTTTCCTGTGTGTAGGGAAAGAAGGGGACACTTGTGAAAGAAGATTTTGGCCGCCCCGATATAGGTAACAGCATGATGATGATCTTGTGGCAAACGGATCCATTGAATATATTGATACAGAAAAAGAAGAGAGTACTACTATCATTTCCATAACCATGAATGGAAGTAGAGGGGTAATTTGTAGACTGAAAACAGGTCAATTTTGGGTTGTAAAACAGTTATACGGGTCAAATCTAACCAACGTAGCTAAAATGTTAATGGGTCCCCTTTAGAAGTCATCCTAAAGATACCTTAGTTTTATTTTGCACAACGAAATTTTATGTCAGGATGACAATAATTTGTTATTTTGTGTGTAAATCACTCTTCAGGTCATAATAATCGCAGCCATGGGAATCATGCTATGGGGAGTTATGTTACCAACTTCCAAGTCTGTATGGTATGAGTTTTATGTTTTTCACAAAAAGTTATGTCATGTGGTTATTTTCTAACTGTTTTGTTGCAATTATGTTTGCTCTAGGATACAATGGCATATGTTACTACTTGAGCAATGGAGCACTTACACCTCTGATAGCTTCTAGTTGGCGGTATAAATATTTTAATATGTATAATAAGATTTTCTAAGTTATCTGAATTTCATCCATAAGTCTCCTTTTTCTTTTAGAATGCAATTATGGTGAGTTCCTGTTACTTTGGTTATAATCAAGATGATCCTATTATTATGAACCAATCATCAAGCGATTGAGGGCTTGAGGCTACTTCAGACCACTTTCTTCTGTTCTTGCAAGTGCTTTCATTTAATTCATCTTTTTGTATTGTTTTATAAAGCATTTTATAAATGTTGTTTTTTTTGCTCTTTAATAATTAACATATGAATGTCTTGTCCAGAGGCAAGGAAAAGCAGATGAAGACACTTGTGAAAGAAGATTTTGACTGTCTCAATAGAGCCAATACCATGGTAACCTTCACCATATTTACCTGCTCTATAAATATTCCAAATCAACAGAGGACAATCTCAATATTCTACACATTTATGTGTAAAGGGGTTATTTAGATACCTTTTCATGTGTTTAAAAACCTTTTTGTTGCTTTATTATCTGTGATATTTAGACAATGGGAAGGCATTTAACTTGCAATGTGCAAATAAATCAAACATGATCACTAGTGGCCTTAAATATTCTCTTGTTCTAGAGAATTGGAGGCAAACGAATGAAGCTAGGACATGGGCTAGTATTTCACAAGTTACCCTTTTTTTCCTTTTTTTAGTTATTAGTACATCAATGCCATTAGTATATGTAGGTTGTTTAAATTTCTTTCCTTAGATATGCTATATGAAATCTATATGTTGAATCGTTTGACATGTGCATCCACTATGTTACTTTTGATAAGACTAAAATCTCCCAAAGGGTGTGAAGGTAAAATTTTAAATTTTCATGGATTCTTATGTTTTTGGGATATCCTAGATTGCTATAGGTTTTCTTTTTGTTAAGTATTTACCTTCATTTAATTGGTTTTTTAATCATACTTTTATACGTTTAAACAGGAAATGGCAGAACCAAGATAGTTGCACAACTCACGATGGAAAATGACGTGTCGTACAGAAACCGTGAAGGAGGGGTGAGTAAAAGATCTTGATGATGGAAAGAAAATGGATATACTAGGTCAACCAAAGATGTTGAATCTGATGATGTTGAGGCGACTTTCTGCTCATGTTGGATCTAATCAAGAAGATTCAGTTATTATGAACCAATCATCAAGGCACCTGGGTTTGTTTAGATCACTTTCTGCTCTTAAAGGTGCTTTAGTCAATTCATATGTCTGTATTGTTTTATAAAACATGTTGTTAATGTTTTCTTTGGTTTTTAGTAGTTAATATATGCATGCAAGGAAAAGATGGGTCATGGGGACAATTCTGAATGAAGATTTTGGCCGTCCCGAAAGAGCCAATACCATGGTTAGCGTCACTATATTTTCCTTATCTATAAATATTCTAGAACAACAGAGGACAATCTTAATATATAATCCATATATGTGTTAAGCTGTCATTTTGGATGCTTTTTCTCGTGGCTAAAATTTCAATCTTTTTTAGCTATAGGGTAACTTGTCAAAGGTTGCCTCATGCGTTTACAAACTTTTTTGTTGTATTAAATTTTTAATTTGTAGTGGCCTTAAATACTCTTGCTACTAGGAATTGGGTTAGCCAGGAGTTTCACAAGCGGGTTTTTGCCAATTTTTTCCTTATTGTTACAGTGATGCCATTCTAGGACATGTTGGCTGTTTACATTTCTTTTCTTACATATGCTTTATGAAAACTATAGGTTGAATCATTAACATATGCATCTACCTTGTCGCATTGAAGACTAAACTCCCGTATAGGACGTGAAGGTAAATTTATTACTTTTACTAATTGCGCAGAATTTTTATGATGTGGATGATCATAGATTGCTGTATAATCTCTTTTCTTGTTGGTTTATAATCATGTTTTTATTTGCTTACCATTAGATAAATTGGCAAAACCAAGACAGGTGCAGAACTCTCAATGAAACCCTCAAGGACACGGAAGTAAAAGATCTTTTATACTGCTACATATAGATTTTTAAGTCCCACTATTTGCACTACACACACTGTCTACTTTGCTTTCAACTATATCCTTTGATGAAATTGAACTTAAAAAGAATGACAAAAGATCGGGTATATTATACAGTAAAGAAATAGATTTTTGTTAATAAATTTGCACTGATTTCGATATAATTTAGCTGTTGTTATAGGTCCCTAGGCTGAATAAAAACCTTGCATTGATGGTTATATAAGTCATAATTGTTGGATCATCCACAAACCCATTTCTGATAATTTTGGAAGGATTTGGTTTTGATGTAACATCATTAGGTTTTTGAAATAATTTCTCTTTCTATGATTTTCTTTATTTTTTTTAGTTTATACACTTCTACATCTTTATTTTTTTAGTTTATACTCCACAGACCCATTTCTGGAATTTTTGGAAGCATTTGGTTTTGATGTAACATCATTAAGTTTTTGAAACATCATTAAGTTTTTGAAATAAATTTCTCTTCCTTTGATTTTCTTTATTTATTTTTAGTTTATACACTTCTACTTCTTCTATAGGAAATCTCTCCTGCTGTAATCTCACAAGCAACTAAAATCTCTTCCCATGGTCAGTGTTGAAAGCAAAGATTTGTGTGTATTTTGGTTTATATAAGTGATTTTTATCTTTTTAGGCTAATGCGAAACTGAATTTGGAGTTTTCAAGAAATTTATATGAAGAACTTCAAAGTTATGCCAATTATGGCCGTTGCAGTCATCTACCTTTCATCGTTGAGGCTAATGCAAACACTGAATTTTTATCTTTTTTGTTTATACCAAGTTTTATCTTTTTAGGTCATCAATGTTGGTCAAAGATTTTTGTATGGTATAAGTGTTATCTTTTCACAGAAAGTTATGTCATGTGGTTATTTTCTTACTGTTTTGTTGCAATTGTGTTTAGAACATTGGCGTATGTTCTCTCTGATCCACAAACACCACTTGTTACAACTAAAGCAATGGAGCACTTGCTCTTCATACAGCTTCAGGTAAATATTTAATAACATGTTCTAAGTCATTTGAATTCCATCCATGAGTCTCTTTTCTATTAGATTTCTAGATATGATCAAGAAGATCCTGTTACTGTGAACCAATCATCAAGAGATCAAGGTTTTTTTAGATCACTGAGGTGTACTCAATCATTCCATGTGTATATTGTTTTACTAAGCATTTTTGCTAGTATTTTTTGGCTCTTTAATAACAAGTATGTGCATGTCTTGTCTAAAGGCAAGGAAAAATGGACGAGGACACTTGTGAAAGAAGATTTTGATCGTCCCAATAGAATCAATGCCATGGTAAGATTCATATTTTTTTCGTGAAATATAAACATTCTATACCAATAGTGAGGGCAATCTCAAATTTATATGTAAAGGGGTAGTTTTGGAAGCATTATATGGCGGCTAAATTTAGAACTTTTAGCTAAAAAGAAACTGCTCAAAGGTTGCCCTCATTTGTTTACAAACTTTTTGGTTGTTTCATTATTTGCAGAGTTTAGACAATGAGTACGCATTTAATCTACAATTCGATTACCAGTGGCCTTAAATATTCTCTTGCTACTAGCTGGAGTAGCAAGGGACAGGGGCTGGTTTTTCACAATTAAGTGGTTCTTCTGCCCTTTCTTCCTTATTATAATTTTGTTGCCATTTTGTGAATTCTTAGAAGAATTTGTGTATGATGTAACATCATTAAGTTTCTGAAATAATCTTCTGTTGCTATCATATTTTATTATTATTTTTAAAATTTTGTACTCTTCTACTTCTGCTTTAGGAATTCTCTCATGTTGTCATCTCACTAGCTAAAAAAATCTCTGTTAATGATTAGTGGGTGGGAGGCTATTGTGGTCCTGACATAATTCTTAGAACCATGACAAGACTATGAAGACGGGGGAGTATTTTAATCTCTATATTAAGACATTGATATCATCGTTTAAAGTAATAACTTCTTGCTTGTGTCTATATATATTTACAGGAAACCTAGAAGAAGGGACTGCTATCGTTTCCATGACTGTTTATGGAAAAAGAGGGGTAACTTGGAGCCTCAAAACGGGTCATACGGGTCGAAGTTCAGAAGGCACTCCAGGTAAAATTTATTATGAAAATTTTAGGTGAATCATTTGACATATGCATCTTGTTTGTCACGTTAACAAGACTAAACTCTCCCATAAGGCATTATGGTAAATTTGTTATTTTTTAACAATTCTGCTAGATTTTATTGATTGCTGCATGTTTTCTTTTCTTGCTTTACATTTAGCTTCTTTTTACTTGTGGTTTTTAACGTTGACACAAGCAAGTGGTATAACCAAGATATTTGCATAACTCACTATGGAAAATGACGTGTTCAGCAGAAACCTTGAAGAATGGGTGCGTAAAAGATCTTGATGGAAAGAAAATAGATATGCCAGGCCAAACCAAAAAGGTTGAACCCGATGGCATCGAGGCGACTTCCTGTTATCATCAAGACACCTTGGTTTGTTCGGATCACTTTTTTGCTTTCAAAGGTGCTTTAGTCAATTCATATGTCTGAATTGTTTTATAAAACATTTTGTTAATTTATTTTGCTCTTTAATTATTAATACATACATGCAAGGAAAGGAAGATGGGGACACTTCAGAATGAAGATTTTGGCTGTCCTGACAGAGCTAATACCATGGTAAGCTTCACTATATTTTCCTGATCTATAAACGTTCTAGAACAACAGAAGACAATCTCAATATATAACTCATTTATGTGTAAAGCGGTCGTTTTGGATACTTTTTTTCGTGGCTAAAAGTATAATTGTTTTTAGATTTAGAGAAACTGGTCAAAGGTTGCCCTCATGTATTTACAAACTTTTTTTTCTTGCTTTTAAATTTGCAATTTGTAGACATTTGGAAGGCATTTAATCTGCAATTTGCATCTGAAGAAAACACGATTACCTGTGGTCTTAAATGCTCTTTTGCCATTGGGAATTAGGGCAAGCTAATTAACGCAGCTAGAACAATAGCTGGTGTTTTGTAAGCGGTTTCTTTGCTATTTTTTCCTTATTGTTACATTGATGCCATTATAGGTTGAATAGTTGAAATACGTATCTACTTTGTCACATTGTAGACTAAACTCTCCCATAGGGCATGAAGCTAACACGATTACACCACTTGTTTGTACTCAAGCAATGGGGCACTTGCCCTTCATACAGCTTCAGGTAAATATTTAATAAGATGCTCTAAGTTACTTTAATTCCATCCATGAGTCTCTTTTCTATTAGAATTCTAGATATGATCAAAAAGATCCTGTTACTGTGAACCAATCATCAAGAGATTAATGTTTTTTCAGATCACTTTTCTTCTGCTCCTACAGGTGTACTCAATCAGTCCATGTGTATATTGTTTTGTTAAGCATTTTGTTAGTATTTTTTTGCTCTTTAACAAGAAGTATGTGCATGTCTTGTCAAAGGTTGTCCTCATGTGTCTAGAAAGTTTTTGGTTGCTTCATTATTTGCAGTGTTTAGACAATGAGTAGGCATTTAATCTGCAATCTACAAGTAAACCAAATACGATTACCGGTGGCCTAAATTATTCCCTTGCCACTGGGAATTGGAGGCAAGTGACTGCAGCTGGGATACGGGCCGGTTCTTCTGCCCTTTTTTCTTATTATTATTTTATTGCCATTCTAGGATATGTTTGTCTACATCTTTTCTTACATATGCTTTATGAAAATTTTAGGTGAATCATTTGACATATGCATCTTATTTGTCAGGTTAACAAGACTAAACTTTCCCATAGGGCATTATGGTAAATTTGTTATTTTTTAACAATTCTGCTAGATTTTTTATGGTTTGTGGTATAATTGATTGTTGTATGTTTTCTTTTCTTGCTTTACATTTAGCTTCTTTTTAATTGTGGTTTTATACGTTTAGACAAGCAAGTGGTATAACCAAGATAGTTGCATTACTCACAATGGAAAATGACATGCCTCAAGCATTAACTACTCAAGAATAGGTGAGTAAAAGATCTTTTACACTGCCGCATATATATGTGTTTGTAACAATATTATTAAAATACACACACTATCTACATTGCTTTCACCACATCCTTTGATGGAATTGAACAAAATTGAAAGAACTGAAAAGGGATATATTAGACAATAAATCAATGGATTTTTGTTCATAAATTGGCACAGATTTTCATGTTATGTGGATGTTATTATAGGCACGTGGGCCGTGTGAAAAACCTTGCCTTGATGGTTTACAAAACTTGTTGTATCATCTGCCCAACTCTTTCTCAATGGTTAGTGGGTGGGAGGCCATTGTGATCCCGACATGCTTCTTAGAACCATGACAGACAACGAAGACGGGGGAGTATTACTATTATAATAATGTCATCAATTGTGATCAAACCTCCTCTATGCATATTTTTGTCAAAGTCAGAATTTTTGATATAAGTGATTTTTATATTTTCAGGCTTATGTGAACACCAAAGTGGGAGTTGTTGGTGATATTCTTTTGAAAGAACTTCAAAGTTATGCTTATTATGGCTGTTGAAGTAGTATACTTTTAATTGTTGAGATGCAAAGACTTAATAAAAAAAGGAAGACATCTAAAAGCTGTAACAAAGGGCATTCCAAATTTTGTAGTTCACAGAATTCTAGTTTCCTGACATCTAACTCGATATTTTTAATATTGTCTTGTTTGTGTCTGTCTTTTCACAGAAACCTGAAGAAGGTAGCTCGCATGATCTTGTAGCAAATGAATTATTGAATATACCTAAGAAGAAGAGACTACTATAATTTCTAGGACCCTTAATGCAAGAGAGCGGCAGTTATCGAACCTGAACAGGTCAATCTGGGTTGTAAAACAGTCAAAGAGGTCAACTCGTAAAAAGGTTGGCTAAAAAGAAAATTGGTCTTATGGTTTACAAGTCACTCAATAAACTTTCTAATCATCTAATATATTAGTTTTTTTTTTGAAATAAGAAGGGACTTGCTGATTAGTTTTATGTTTTAAAAAAAGTATTGTTTAGAATACATCAAAAACAACTTGTGACTACTTGACCAATAGAGAACCTGCACTTCAGAAACTTCCAGTCCGCATTGCAGGAGCTTTAATCTGTATATTATGATGTATTAATTTGTCTGGAATATGTCCTGAAGCCTCTTATCTTTGGGCTTAGATTCCAGTTATTGCAATTCCCTATTTTTCCTGTGTAGGAAAAGAAGAAACTTGTGAAAGTAGATTTTGGCCGCCCCGATATAGATAACGGCATGATCATGAATATATTGATACAGAAGAAGAAGAAACTACTATCATTTCCATAACCATGCTACTAGGAATTGGGTCAGCCAGAACAATGGCTGGTGTTCACAAGAGGTTTGGGTTATATTTTATCTCTAACTTGAAATTAATTTACTCGACACTTACTAAAACACCGGTCAGTTAATCTGTTTTACTTGGTCGTTTTGCCATCTTTACTTTTTGGTGTTTCCAGATGTAACCAGCTATTGTTTGTAGGTTCATATTCCATACCCATGTAAACTGCTCCCGGTTAATCCATCTGCCTGTATTGTTTTTTTTAATGCATCTTACTATTGTTTTTGTTCTTTAATCTTGTCCAGAGACAAATGAAAGAAAAAGACGGGGACACCTGTGAAAGAATATTCTGGACGTCTTGTTAGAGCTAATACCAGTTGGAGGTGAAGATTCACATTGGAAAAACAACACCAATTGCTCAAGATGATGTTCAGGGTCAAGCCTCGCATTACACTCATCGTGATCACAGCCCAGGCTTACGTCACAATGAAACCACAATGGTTAATGAGGTATGCAAACCCTCTTCTTTTCGGGTCAACTTGGCCTGACCAGAGCTGTTTTGATCCGTTTCTTGACATAAGTGAACCTTTAAAAGTAGGATTTTTTAGTGTTGGTGTTGTTTCGCCTTTGTTTTACATGTTTTATATCAAACATGCATAGTCCACATTAAGTTAGCAGAAGTGAAGTTAATTAGTTCTGTTAGTTTTGGGACAACCTTGAAATTATATAGTTCTAGAAGGCTGCTAGGAGACATTAGGTACTTTATACCCACAATCTCAACTCTTGGTGATAACTGTTAAGAGTGCAGTCACTTAACTCTAGTTTCTAAATCTTCAGAAGTGTGTTTTACTTTGTCTTGGAATTAGCTGAAGTGAAGTTAATTAGTTCTATTAGTTCTGTGACAACCTTGAAGTCATTTAGTTCTATAAGACTGTTAGGAGACATTAGGTACTTTAGTTCTAAATCTTCAATAGCGTGTTTTACTTTGTCTTGAAGTTACCAACACAATGACCAACCCGGGATTCGAAAGTTTTGTGATTTTGATATACGTACTTCCAAATGATACATGTAGAATATTAAGCTTGAGTTGGTGATTGAGTGCCATTTTTGTATTTCTTTTCATAATAGTAGCATCTAAAAGTTGTCAGGAGTGAACATATATAACTTTCGTACCACCACATCCTTTCTTTTTACATAGTTGCACTAACATTTTACTTTAGGTTTGTTGTTTGGTGGGGGTGCTTATCTTGGTAGATTTTAGTATATTTGCATCTTCAAATTCATTTCAAATTTGTGTGAATTACTTCTTGTTTGCAAAGAATGTTTTCAAGGGTACGTGTCACATGCTTATGTTTTATTACCATGATATTGTGATCTAACTTGGGCATATAACTCTGCTTATGTTTTAAAGGGTACTTGTCACATGCTTATGTTTTATTATTGTGATAGTGTGGTTTTTCTGTTTGTTAACTCATTTCTTGCTAGATCCGAGCAAGATAGGGACAAAACAAGAAGGTTTTGAGAGTATGTACGTCTTCAATTTAAGCATTACTATATTTCTTCAATTTAGTATTTTTATATTATTAGATAGTGTAGTTTATTAATAGATGGTACCTAAGTGTAATATCTGATCCTATAAGGATACAATTATAAACTTGGTAAATGTATCGTATTATTGTATGTTAAGATATGATGATTACATAGAGTTTAAATAGAACACATAATTACACTTTGTATCCTTCTAACACTAAAATATGTAATTAAGTGTCTAATAAGGACACAATTATAAATTTGGTAATTGGATCGTATTATCGTATGTTAAGATACGATGATTACAAAGAGTTTAAATAGAACACATAACTACACTTTGCATCCTTCTAATAGAACTATGTAATTAAGAGTCTAAAATTCCCTCGCAAGATAAGGCCACCTATAGCTTGGACCGTAGATATGCAAACCGTTGAGACGACAATGGCTTGGTAAAGATATCTGCTATTTGGTCATTTGTAGAAATGAATTGTATAGAGAGTTTTCCTTCAACAATCTTTTCTCTAACAAAGTGGAAGTCTATTTCAACATGTTTTGTTTGAGCATGAAAGACGTTTTGTTGACAACTATTTGGCACCCAGGTTATCACATTATAAATTTGGGACCAAAGTCATAGGATAGGAATCTTAAGTTCTTGAAGTAAGGCTTCAAGCCAGGTAAGTTTAGCTATCATGTTAGCTAAGTGTCACGATCCGCCAAAACACAGATCGCAACCCCTTGCTTTTCAGCGATTAGGGCCCCTTTCAAAGCATACAAGGCTGCCCGGAAGACTCCGGAACAGCCCACACAATTCTGCAGCAACATGGCAGCATTGAAAGACTCTAGAATGTCCCGCACAACACTAAAAAACGTTGGTCAAAGGGTTGCTATGAAGAGGCAACTTGTGCAGCCCCAAAAGATCTCTGAAGTCTCTAGAATACACTACAAAATTCAACCATGGAGACTAGATAGGAAGATCAAGAAGTAGCCTGGGGAATTCCATAGAAATATATAGTCTTGGATTTTTCAAGTAGATGAGATAATATATGTATAGATAGATCTAGATATAGAACAATCTAGAGATCATGGAACTAGTATAAATGGAATGGTGGTGCTTCATTTGCACACACCCAAGATCCTTGTAACTCAAAAGCCTTGTACTTGTGTTCAAGTAATACAAGTTTGTTACTTGTGTTAGGATCAAACTGGTATGAACACGCAATAGAGAACAATTAAAATAATAACCGAGACACGAGATTTATAGAGGTTCGGTTGTGGTGTGCAACCTACGTCCTCTTATATATATATATATATATATATATATATATATATATATATATATATATATATATATAGACTACAATTAGGGTTAATCCCTTTAGTTAATTATCTAACTAAACCGGGTCTAATTAGAACTTGGGCTGGTCGAGCCCAACTACTCCAAATTAATTCACCCGAAGCCTACACCCAACAATTCTCCAACTTGGAGGCTTCGAAACACATTCAGCTACACTCCGCTTCTTTGTACTTCTGTAAAATCCCTTTGATTTTGCACCCCCTAGCTACTCCCGCCTTCTCAACATTATTCCTCAAGGCCAGTTGAAGCTAGCTTCAACTTATCGAGCACCATAGATTTGGTAAACATATCGGCTGGATTCTTCGCACTTGAGATGTTCTTCAAATTAATTGCTCCATCACTGAGCAATTCTCTGACAAAATGATACCTCATCCCAATGTGCTTTATTTTACTATGATAGACTAAATTTTTGGCAAGTTTCACTGCACTCTTATTATCACAATACAATGAGTAATCAGCTGTTTACTCAATTATTCAAGAAAAGTCTTTAACCATATTAACTCTTTACTAGCTTCAGCAACAGCCATGTATTCAGCCTCTGTTGTTGATAGAGCTACACTTTTCTAAAGTCTGGAGGTCTAACTAACTGCTGTTCCTCCCTATGTAAAGACATACCCTATAGTGCTTTTGAATGTCCCTTTACAACCACCCAAATCAGCATTAGTATACCCTCTGAGAATTGCATCTCTCCCCTTGAAACATAACCCCATTTTAGATGTACCCTTTAAGAATCTAAGTATCCACTTAACTGCTTCCTAGTGTTCTTTCCCCTAATCTGACATAAAGCGACTAACTACCCCAACTGCGTGAGCAATATCTGGTCGAGTGCAGACCATGGCATACATAAGACTATTAGCCGAAATATATTTATCATATATTCGGAATATATATCTTGTATTATTTAGTGTATATCTTGTATTATTAGTTTGTATCCATTTCTAATTTATCTCTTAGAGTCTACGTGGGAAACCGCTTGTAGCATGCTTCAACTTGAAGCACAATGACAAGCTGCTCGTGATTCTGACCCAGTTGTTGCTGCGGCCTTTCATGATCCCCAGCCCACTGTTCCCTCCAACTCTGCCCCACGGTATTCATTGGCAAACGAGAGGCAAGGGCTGTGGATGACTTTCTATGGGAGATGGAGCAATACATTGAGGCCATCGACATTGTTAATGATGCCAAAAAGATCAAGACGATAACTCTTTACTTAAAGGAGACCGCAGCCTTATGGTGGCGTCGAAAGCACTTGGAGATTGATAGAGGTACGTGCACCATACAAACTTAGCCTAATTTAATAAAAGAAATCAAGAAACAATTTTATCCGGAAAATGTTGAACACGAAGCCAAGATTCGGCTTCGTAATCTAAAGCAAAAGGGTAGCATCAAGGACTACGTCAAAGATTTAACTACCCTTGTGCTAGAAATTCCGGACTTGTCACCAAAAGACTCCTCATATACTTCATCGATGGCTTGCAAACATGGGTAAGAACTGAACTTGGACGAAGAAATGTTCAAAACTTGTCCTCAACCATCGTTGTTGCTAAAAGCCTGATCGACCATAATGAAAGGCGATCACAAAAACCCATTATAGAGGATAATGATGAAAAAGGTGGGGGAGCAAGACCCCATAATAATAATCAAAATCGAAGAGAAGATACTCGAAGGCCACCAAGGTACGGAAGGTGGTGCAAATAATCAAAGGATGTTTCCTTTGCGATGGGCCGCACAATGCGCGGGATTGCCCGAAAAAGGCTGGACTAACAGCCTTGATAAGATCTGATCATGAACAATTAGAACTAGAGGAGATGCAGGAGGTTATATTACTGGAAGGGGCATGGTCACAAATGGTAAGCTCTGCATTGATAAGGTAAACTTTGTCAAGGAGCTTGGGTACAATCTACTGAGTGTATCCTAATTTTGTGATCAAAAGCATAACATGCTTTTTACTGAGCATGAGTGTATTGTTCTCAAGCCCGGGGTGGTCATTCCTAGTAGCATATACTGCTCGGAGCCCCCAAAAAAAGGAACATGTACAAGATGGACTTGCATGAAACTTCTCCTTCAGGGGAAGTGTCTTGGTTTCTATCTAAAGTAAATAGTGATAAGTCTTTTCTCTTGCATAAAAGAATGTGCCATGTAAACTTTAAAAACATGAATAAATTAATTAAGAATGATTTGGTAACCGAAATGCCAAAGAAAGAGTTTACAAGTGATGACCATTGTGTTGCATGCCTGAAACGGAAGCAGCATAAGGTGTCTCACAAGCCAAAGAAAAGAAACTCTATCACTACTCCCCTACACTTGTTACATATGGATCTTTTTGGCCCCACCGGTGTAATGAGTCTAGAAAGGACCTCATACTGTTTAGTGATCACAGATGATTTCACTAGATTCACTTGGTTCTTCTTCCTTAGAACTAAGGATGAGACTCCTGAGATATTAAAGAATTTCATTCTGAATATTGAGAATCAATCTGATCACAAGGTAAAGATTATAAGATGTGGTCAAGGAACTGAATTTAAGAACCAAATCTTTGATACATTTTGTGATGAAAAGGGTATTTCAAGGCAATATAGAGTTGCCACGACTCCTCAGCAAAATAGTGTTGCTAAGAGGAGAAACAGGACACTAATGGAAACTGCAAGAACTATGTTGTCTGACTCTAAACTGCCTATCACCTTCTGGGCAGAAGCAGCGAACACTGCTTGCTATATGCAGAACAGAGTTTTAGTAGTTAAGACTCATGGTAAGACTTTTTATGAACTGTGGCACAAAAGGAGACCTTTCATTGGTTTCCTCAGATCATTTAGATCTCATTGCACCATCTTGAATACGAGAGATCAGATAGCCAAATTTGATGAGAAATCAGATGATTGATACTTCATTGGATACTCTTATCAAGTCAAGGCTTATAGAGTATACAATCTTAGAACTAAAATAGTTGATAAGTCAGCCAATGTGACTTTCAATGAACACACTCCTTGTGTGAGAGGTTCTGGTCCTGATTGACTGTTTGATCTTGATTTAGTTACTAACTGTTTTAACAAGTCTGGTGAGAATGTTTCAGGATCTAAAGGTAACGTATCAACAGAAGATCCTGACCCAAGATTTGATCTAAGAAGACTTTCAAGTCAATCTACTTTAGCTCCAGTGGTGACTAATTCTGCAGATGGAGCTCATATCAACACAACAATGACAAATCCTACTGATACATCTGAAGTGCCCTCAAATTCCAACTCGGAGGCACACAACCAAAGAGAAGGAGCTTTAATGAAGAAGAAAGTGGTAATGCTGACAGTGATCAAGAATTTCTTGATGCTAATAATCATTCCGTGGAAGACAACATCATTGATGTCACACACCCATTGGATCAAGTCTTTCTTGATAAGTGTGCTGATGTGGTGGGTGAATCTACTCTGCCTGATCAAAATTTTTCAAATTTAGATCTTTTCAACCAACTTGCTGTGATCCCTCAGCTCAGGATCCACAAGTCTCACCCCACCACAAATATCATTGGTGAAGTTGACAAGTCTCAAAATCAAAGAAGAGATAAAAAAAAGAAACAACAAAAAACTCGTGTCCTCTCTCCAATTAATGAAAGGTTTGAGAAAGAGTCTGTGGCTGTTGAAGAGGAAGAAACTCAGATAAGCAGGGAACAAGAAAGACAGAAGATGATTGCTTATCTGAGTGCCACAGGTCTCTATCAGGCAGCAGCCCTAAATCCTCTCTCATTTGAATACATTGAGTTTGAGTACCTAAAACAGTTTGATGAAGAGGCTTAAACTCAAAGAAAAGCAGAAAAGAGAAAAATGAGAGAGACAGCTGCTAAAACAAGATCCACTATTAGAGCTCAAGAGAAGAAGTCTGCTGACAGACTACAGATGGTGAGCTTCTTGAAACTGTATGGGTTCTCTGGAAGGAGACTTGGTCCTATATCTCTATCCAAAATGGATGAGTACATCAGGAGGATCAAACAGAAGATCAAAGAAGGTCAGCTTGTGGACTTGTATTCTCCACCAAGTCAAGCTGCACCTGAAGTTGAGGTGAAGGTTGAAGGGACAACATAACCTGAACCTGAAGCTACATTTAAGCCAACTTTATCTTCTGACCCACAGCAGCGTTCTAAATCACCTCCTACTGATCAAATGGGGAATAAGAACCTAACTGATGAGAACACAAAAAGTCAATTTGGTGCTGCAGGCCAAACTCCTCAGTTGAAGTATAGAGTGAGAAAAAGGATGGCCATCAGAAGGGATAAGAGGAAGAAGAAGTAGTCCAAGGCATCCTTCTCAACATCTCAGGATGAGTAATAATATCATGAGAAAGTGCATTAAGAGGCTGCTCAATCAACTCCATTCAGAAGAAGAGCCTTTTGCAACTGGAAGACCATCCATGTCTTGATTGTACACTGCTGCTCAAGACACGAGGATTGCAATTTGCTGAGCATCCTATCTGTTTTGGTAGCATCAGTCTAGGGGGAGTTTGTAAGGATTATAAAAGAGGCTGATGCATAAAAAACAGTCAAGAAATCTTCTGCATGCATGCACTTTGTGCATGGTAGAAGTTACTTTGAAAGTTTTGCACGCTGCAAAGAAATTACACCAAGTGCAAAATCTTCCGAAGCTAAAGACCAATTCTTCCGAAGCCAAAGATAAAGTCTTCCGAAGCTTAGAAGACAAAGTCTTTCGAGGCCTCAAAGATAGAAGACTGATTTCTTCCGAAGATAAAAAAAGACATGCTCTCTGTGATCAACAACTTTTCAGAAAAGCTGACCAACTTTCCACTGCCACTCTACAGACTCACCAACTTATACAAGTTGGTGAAAAGGTCCATGCTTTAGGAAATTATAGATTAAGGTCTTGAGTCTGTAACTTTTTACTTTATGTATTTTTATCCTTTTTGTATTACAATAGTATGTGAGCTATGGCATGTTATAATCACATGTCAAAAAGAAATCTGTCTTTTGACTTTACATTGATCTTGTTATCTAGATTAGTGTTTCCAGTTGGCATTCAAAGTATGGCCGGCTGTAGGATGTATTATAAAGTATCTCAAGTCCTTGTATTTTATTTTCATGCTTTGTAACACTTGTAATAGAACTTGAGAGCAATATACTTTGTCCTTGAAAACCAATCTTGTTGTTCTTAAGTTTCTATCTCTTGCTTACTTGTGTTGTTCTAAGTATCACCATAAAGGTGCCAGTTTCCTATTTGATCGGTTAAGTGTTTTAAGTCTCTCCTCATTGTGAAACTGATTTGCATCAAACCCCTTCAAACGGTCTTGCAATCAAAATCAGAATCATGAGCAGCAACATTTACTTCCTTCTTATCTTTTGAGGTAGACGGGTTTGGGCATTGATTTCTAAAATGCCCCGTTTCTTTGCAGTTCCAACACTAGATATTTTTTCTAGGGTTTGACTGACCTTTTTTTTGGATTTGACCTTCCTCTACTAACACCCCTTTCTTTCTTTCTTCGTCTCCCGTCAGTACTTAGTAAGGCACTCGATGATTCCTCTTCTAATATCCTCCCCCAAAATCAAATCCCAAACTGCTTCAGTATTAAGCTTAGTAGTTCCGCATGAACTACTACCTGCAGTAATAGTTCCTGACCAACTTTCTAGTAAGGAAGATAAAAGCAACAACGCCTGAACCTTATCATCGAATTTCATATCAACTGACACTAATCGAGACATGATAGTGTTGAAGTTGCTGATATGAGTGGTGACAGAAGCTCCTTTCAGTCTCATGTTCACTAGTTCTCTAATCAAAAAAACTTTATTTGCAGCAGACGGCTTCTCATACATGTTGGACAGCGCATTCATGATGCCTTTGGCTGTCTTCTCCTTCAGAATATGGAAGGCAACATTCTTTGATAGCGAGAGTCTAATGACACAAATAGCCTTCGTGTCAAGAGCAACCCAGCCAGCTTGTGAAGTCTTATCTGCTTTCTCACCAAACAGGGTGGCCTCCAAATCCTTCTAAACCAGTAAATCCTCGATTTGCATCTTCCACTAACCGAAATCATGACCATCGAATTTCTCAATTTTGTTTTCCCATCCTCAGCCATTGAACTACAGATGCTCAACAGTCGAGGCAGAACTTAGAATAGTGACAAACATAACGGTGGCCGGCTGCCTGAACTTGAGTGTTGTTCTATTGATCACTATTCTATTGAGAACAGTTTCAAAAAATAAGAGCAAACGAGTTTGATAATGCATCTGAGTTTTGAACGTAGTAGACAATCAAACGACTCAGATGACAGCAGAAACCCTAATTCGATAGGTGCAAGACGGCAACAGAGAAACTTGGTTCTACTGGTAATCGGAAATGGCGCAGAAACCCTAGTCGCGTTTCGTACGGAATAGAGAACAATTAAAATTGTTAGGATCAAACTGGTATGAACACGCAATAGAGAACATGGGGGAAGATTTTAACAGTAAACAGGAGCCTAAAGCTCTAATACCAGTTGTTAGGATCAAACTGATACGAACATGCAATAGAGAACAATTAGATTAATAACAGAGACATAAGAGATTTATAGAGGTTCGGTTGCGGTGTGCAACCTACGTCCTCTTGGTGCAACTAGGGTTTTTCTTTTATTGAGTGATAATGATTACAAGTATGAATATATATATATATAGGTTACCCTTTAGTTAATAATTTAACTAAACTGGGCCTAACTAGAACTTGGCCGACCGAGCCCTACTGCTCCAAATTAATTCACCTGAAGCCTACACCAACAACTTGTGTTGTAATCATTCACATCACAAGCATCTACTTACGTACTATAAATCTAACATTCCCTTGCAAGACTTCCACTGCGAAACCCATCCACACGAGACCAAGAAGGCTGACTTAGAACCAATCTAAATGCCACATGAGAGCTGAACAAATCAGTCCGTGACAAGTGGCATCAGAGCTAGGAAGGCTCATTAGGATGGCATCGTCCCAGAGAAAGTTGTAGCCCAAGTGTTGCCACTTATCATTCTCTAGACCTATTTGAGCTTGTGGTATGAGTTGCTGATATCTTTTTGAAGTGATCCACAAGATCTATTGTATCTGATAAAATATGCTTTTTTTTTCCACTTATCATTCTCTAGACCTACTGAATTTGAGCTTATGGGAAAGTTAGGTTTTACAACTTGATCCTCAAGAAGAGAAAACATAATAGGCTACAATTAAATAAAAACAGGCCAGATCATTAATTTAATTAATCTGTCACTAAGTTGTCTTTTAACCCGAGCCCAAATCAAGACTACACTAATCTAACAATCTCCCACTTGGAGGCTTGATCATCTTCAAACTACCTTCCGCTGTTAACACTTGTACCTCCCGTAATCTTTCTCGTTTACATGGTTGTAGCAGCCTTCTCATCAGTTAAACTGAAGGCTCATTGAAGCAACCCGAGCTTCAACACATCAGTCAGGGCTGTATCTGCCCTTGACTCATTCCCTATCCTTACAAGCTCCCATCGAAACAAACTGCCGGAGCCTGAAACATCCTGAGAGCAAACACTTTCCATGTTTAGCAAGTAATCCTCTGGAAAGATTTTATCAGATGGAATATTAGTCTTTTAACCTGCTGTCATCTAGAAACTGGAACTGAAGCACTACCCGTGCTCCCACTGCCATGAAATCTTCTAATTGGTTTTTCTAAACTTTTCTATGCACATTCACTCTGAATCTTTTCTGTGACTCTAGGTTTTTTACTTGCAAAGCAAACCTTCTGCCCATGAGATTTTGTAAACTGGACTTTGGTCTTTTTCTGAACTCGAACGTCACTTCCTTCGGGCGGCAATTGACCATATACAATGAACCTATTTCTTTTCACGAGCAATGACAAGATTCTCTTTAACAACTTTCCACTTCTTATTCCCGAACTTAACCTCATGTCCTTGTTCATCCAACTTACCGACAGAAATTAACCGTTTCTTCAAATCAGGAATCACCCTAACAACTTTTAAAGTCCACGAAGCAGCCGAAGTAACTAAATCCATATCACCCATGCCCGTAACATCAAGAACATCATTGTTTGCTAGTCTTACCTTACCAAAATCACATTCTTTTAGATTCTGCAATGCTTCGCTATTATGGGTAGCATGAAACGAAGCTCCAGAATCCATACTACTCTCCACGCTATAGATTAAAAAATTATCATCTGAGTAGTCTACTACAGTATTAACTTCATTTTGATCATTCGGACACTTGATTCTTGAAATGTCCTACCTGTTTACAGTTCCAACAAGTCACATCATTTCAAGCCCTGAACTGACCCCTTTTCCTATTCTTGCTCCCACTACCTCTATTATACTTTCTTCCTCTGCCAACATTCAGTAATTCACTTGATGATTCACCTGAATTTCTTCGTCTGATGTCTTCGCCCATAATAATGTCCCGAATCCCTCTTAAAGTGAACACGCTGGTGGAACTAGTAATTGCTTTAACAGTACCAGCCCAACTATCAGGCAATGATGATAACAGTAGTAGAGCCTAAACCTCATCCTCGAATTTGATGCCAACTGACCCAAGTCTTGACAAAATAGAGTTCAAGTTGTTGATGTGCATTAAAACTGAACTTCCCTCTTTCATCTTTGTATTAACGAGCTCTCGAATCAAGAAAACTTTATTTGCTACCGAAGGCTTCTCGTACATATTAGATAACGCATCTATGATACCTTTCGCTGTAGTTTCCTTCAAAATGTTGAACGCAATATCCTTTGTCAGTGACAACCTAATAATCGCCTTGGCTTTTTTATCTAAAGTTTCCCACTCACTTTGTTCTATCTTTTCTAGTTTATCACCCAAGACAACATCCAAGTCTTTTAAACAAGCAAATCCTTCATTTGCATTTTCCACAACCAAAGTCTTTTCCATTAAACTTTTCAATCTGAAGTTTTCCCACTCTCAGCCATTATCTCAAACTATAATCTGTTTACTAATCGAGTCAAGATTGAAAGTAGTGCCAAACACAACTGTGGCGGGCTGCGTGAGCACTATCCTTTTACTCAGTCTCAACAAATAGTAAACAAACTAGTTCGACAATACACCTGAGAATTCTCGACTTTGAATCTCGGTATCTTTTGAAACTTCTGGTCGATCTTTGGATAATGGCGGCTAGCTGCCCCCACCGAAACCCTAGATTGACAACTTTCTCTCGCGTTGTGTTTCTCCGGTGTGTAATGAGCCTAAGCTCTAATACCACTTGTTAGGGATCCGGGGGTAGATCGACACACAAACACAATCAAAGTGGGAGAGAAAATATAATAACAAAGATGAACACGTGAGATTTAACGTGGTTCGGTCGATGTGACTTACGCCCATGTGCTGCAATCAGGATAATACTTTTATTGCTTTCTGCCTCACTCGTGAGAAATTACAAGTACAATACACAATATAAATAGGAAAAATTAGGGTTTACAACTTAATCCTCAAGAAAACATTAATGGGCTACAATAAATAAAAACGGGACAGGTCATTAGTTTAATTAATCTGTCACTAAGTTGTCTTTTAACCCGAGCCCAAATCAAGACTCCACAAACCTAACAGTTCTTGAGGGTAAAACCCTTTGTTTTTATGTTGTCTACATGTATTTCTTATTTAAAAGCTACAAGTTTTTACTCAAGTGTAAATATATCTTTGGTTTTAAAATTTGGTTAATAGTTACGGTTTATTAGAAAACTTAAGAAAATGGTTTAACTAGGATTGGTTCAAGTTTGATTCGAGTCTTTGGGTTTTTTAAGTTCACGAATTGTTGACTGCTAAGCTTTGGGATAGCCTCTAGCACTTTAGTAGTTAATACATATTTTATGAGTGTCTTAAATTTAAAGACGGAATAGATAAAAAACAAATTACTACAGAAAAAGTTGTTTAATGGGTTGAAAATCATAAACTATATATTTTTTATCCATAAAACCTTCAAAATTAAATTATTTATATACTAAACTGTTATTGTAAATATTTAAACTAGAATTTAAACCTGCGCGTTGTTGCGGGGTTCTAGATAAGCTTTTTTGTTTCTTACGATCAAGCTGCACGATACAATATTTACATGGTTGTAGTAGTTTAACAAAAGAGAGGGTGGATGGCAAGTTCGTGTTTACTAAAGTTATACAAGAGAAATTATAGTTTGCTTAAAGATTTATAATAGACAGGGTTGATGGTAATTCGGGTGATAGGGCACAAGTACAAAAAGTTCCCGTAGTTCTTCCTCGTGGGCTTTTAGCTTTGACGGTGGTTTTTCATCCGACCATTAGAGCTAAATACTGTTATTTCCCTTCCTCATTCCTCAATATAATGACTATAGTACTTTGTATGATTTAGTGAAACGTTCAATGTTGTTGTATATGTAACTGTTGGTTTGTATAGTGACATTCGAAGGTGATGATCAGTTGGGATGTGAATGCAATGACTCTGGGTGCATCTGCTATCAACATCTTTTGTTTGGGGTAGAATTTCTTCCCATGGTGTTACTTCGATGGTTGCTCCCCTATAAAAAAGGGTTCTTGTTAGTATCACATGGTATGTGACTTGCGTTTATTTTTCATGTGAAGATCATGAATGTGGATGGGTTGGCTATTGTATGTTAGATCAGTATAGTAATGGTAGGCTGTGCTTATGAAAGTTGTAATTTTTTACGTAATTTGTGTCTGTCGTTGTTGATTATGGTGGTGCTTTTCAAAATACACTTAGATGGCAATACTAAGAAAACATGCGCCCGCAAGAGACAATAGTGAGAAGAAAATTCAAACCAGTTGCAGAGAACAATAACCAATGATCGACCAGCTAATATACACGGTACCTAAACACAAACAAAAACATCAAAACAAATGTAACAAAATCATATGCGCATATGCATTAACATATATAGCAACATAACCAGCAACTGGTGAAAGAAATCTTAAAAACCAATAAGCAAAAGCATAGGTTTAGACAAAAATAACTTAAAAGAACATTGGTTAAACAGCATAACAGTTAACAAACTAACTGAAATTTGGTCCGTTATCAAATTTGACTCATTGCTTGCAAATCTATATAGAGCAATGTTGCTTTAATGTGTGATTATTCATTATGCCTACAACATGAATGTTCTGAGTTTTTTTAATAGTATCCCTTAAGTTTTGTATACATGAACTAATAGGAGTCATCAACTTGTGGACAAAAGTGCTCTATGGATGGTCATATTCCATAAGTTTCAAGTTTCTACAGTATACTATGATTCAATCCTTCTGGTTGACGTATGGTTTCTAATGAGAATCCAGAGGAGGAAAGCTACAACAATGGTTTTAATTGTAAGAGGGAAATGTGAAGTCTTCATATAAGTTGGACCTAAACGTATATATGCAAATGACGTAATTCATGCTCATCATTTTAGGATAGAAGACCCGCAATCCGATCCCACCTTAACTGCACTCAAAATAAATTATCTAGTAGTGGATTCCAATAATCACAACTAGAATCACAAGATTTTAACAAAGTACGATCCCACTAACAAAGAAATCATGCTAAATTAGAGATAATATCGTTACGACAATAATAATCTGGTAGCAAATTTCATTGATCACAACATGATTCAACAAATCATAATCAAACACGATCTCACCAATAAAGAAACCATGCTAAATTATATAATTTCACACAAGATATTCATATCAAATCACAATACTGAAAAAGTACCTTTCGAATGGCAAGAACTGGAAGAAGGGATCTGTTTTTGAAAGAGCGGAAAGAGAAACCATTGATCTGGCATAAGACAGCGCTATCGAATTAGAAAGGCATGAGGCAGCAGTACGTGTTGGCATCACATTAGAAAGTCACGTAGCAGTGCTAATCATCAAATTACCCAACTTTGGTGGTCAAAATATGAACTCACAAAAGTAACCGTAGGCATCGACATAAATTATTAATATATATTATAATTTACAATCATATTTGACACTTTGTATACTTGTAAAGAGTTAAGATCATATATAGACAAGTTATTTTGGGCCAATCAATTTCAAAATTCTTCAGGTCATTTTACCATAGGCTTATAACAAATGCATCATATGATGTTTTATAGGACTTTGAAAATGAATGTATAAGGTACTGGTACCATTGGTACTTTTCATACATCTTAAAGTACCACAGGTATAAGGGATCATGTATAAGTTTAAATTATGTGTATAAAATGGACTTTGAAAATCAAAGTACCACAGGTACTTTCCATACATCTTAATGTTTACACCTTGTTTTTACGTATAATCGTTCGTGGTAAATGTTAAGAATATAACCTTTATAAATTTAAGAAATTATGGGTATGCTCCTTTGTACGCTCACTAGGCCATCATCCTTTTCTACCCTAACAAATGTTAAAATTTTGTCAAGTTACTATAAAATGACTACACCTCTCTTTAGAAACAAAAAATAAAAAAAGAACAAAAAAACCCCCAAAACCCGACCCGCTTCACTTCTTCACATGCCAAACGCTTAACCCCAAGCACACCCGACAACCGACCAGCGGATTTGGACAAACATACAACAATTGAACAGCGATGAAGGCCACCTATTCATGATCAGAATAGAGAATCCAACGATAGAGACAAGTGATAATTTTTTGTTTGAGAAACCCTTGACTCGCAACGAAGACCGAAAAAAACACATAGTCAACTGAAACGTTATGGTTTGGTACGGGAGTCTTGTCTGCATGAAGTCACGAGAAGGTGTGAGTGAGGTGAAGATGGTTGGAGGAGTTTCTTAGCTTGTTGTTTGGGGACAAAAAGGAGTGGCTGGAATCATGGTTTGACGGAAACTACCTCCTGCAAGTTCTAAGCAAATGAAGAGGTGTTCAGAAAATTTAGTTAATTTTCAAACATATTAGTAAAATGGTTATTTTTCTTAAAAACTATAACGAAAAACCACCGGAGAACAAAAACAATATACATTTGATAAGAGTTTTTATTCGAATGCTTTTAACGTATTTGTTCATATGTTCGGTAATAGTATCTAGGGGTGGACCTACATAGGTGACCCGGAGTCATTGAAATACAAAAAATTTTCACGAGTATATAGATATGTGTTTATAGGGTTTTTGAGTGACAATAATAAATTTTGGACGGTGATTTCATATGATTTGATGAAAAAGACAAACTTATGTTGAAGTAAAAGAATGAAAGTGAAAGAAATTGTTCACTAAAATTTTTTTTTTTACAAATGCTTCAAAACTTGCAACAAAGATTGAAATATGGATAAGAGAGTTAGTCGAAGAATATATTTGTATATTTGATATCTACCTCTAATTTGATTTAGCTTTTGTCTTTTTGATTTATTTCGACCAATAGTCTCATTAATACATTACCCTACTTTACTCGTACTTTCATTTTTTGTAATATGTGAAATACGTAACAATAATTAATTTTTTAGAGTCTTTTTTTTATTTATCTTTCAGCTTTTAGATTTATCTATTTAATTTAAAACTTTCATTGTTTATTTAGTTTAACAATTTATTGTTTATTTAATCAAACTTATAATTTTCCTTTTTGTATATTAATAGCTTAAAATTTTCTTGTATTTGACCAACGTGGCCCGGCAGGAACCATAATGGAACTTTGTTTGTCCGCTTTCACTAAGTTGAAGCATCTAAAAAAAGTGACTTCATTAAAATATATATTAATCCTGGACCCACCACTAATAGTATCATGATTATATAATAGCGAATTGTAAAGCATGTGTAGATATCTACAAGAATCCGAATACATATATTATTACTAAATTATAATTAAATAATAATCTCCTTAATTCAAACCCTCAAAGCTTAATATAATTTAAATTTGTATAAACAAAGAAAGTCATTTCTTTCAAAAAAGAAAGTAGTATTTCATAAAATAATAGCTTATCTTTTACGGTGATCACTTTGTTAGTCATAACTTCATATCAACAAAAGTCAGTAATTATCTTTATTATCATTATTATTTTATAATCTGGAATTAAATTAATAAACTTCATTATAATCTGGAATTAAATTAATAAACTTCATTTATTATATACGTGTCGTTATCATTTCTATAATTATTAATAAAATTGCCAAAAATACGCTTTAAAAGAGTTTGCAATTACCACATAACGGTTATAAAATCTAAGAAGAATAATTAGTGTTGTCAGAAACAAATAAAAATCGTGATTTCCAAAATCCTTAACCCAAGAATCTCCCTTAAAATTGGGGGAAAGAGAGTAAACATTCACAATAACTTCTTTTTCTTCTTAATTCATCACACACACACACACACACGCTTCAATTGGTCGTCTCTTATACACATAATCAATCATTCATTTGCATGTTTCTTGACAATGTCGGAAGAGAAGAAGCTGCCATGAGAGGATCGGTTACTTCACAAGAACCTGATCGAATTAGGTATTTTTGTCTGATTTACGTTTTAATTTTAATAAGATATCGTTAGGGTTTGACCTCGATGCCTCATGTCGACAGTTGGTTGTTTTGTTGAGGTTTGATCAGGACATTATCGCAAGAAGACGATAATTGCTTATTCGAGGAAGCTTATGATTTATTCAAGCGTAAATTGCCTAAAAAGTTGTCTCTGGAGTTCATTCTCTTGTTTCAAGACATTGAAATCAATCATTCATCTGTTTATTTCTTAACAATGTCGGAAGAGAAGAAGCTGCCATGGGAGGACCGATTACTTCAGAAGAACTTGAATTAGGTATTTTCGTTTGATTTACGTTTATTTTTTAATAAGATTTCGCTAGGGTTTGACCTCGATGCGTGTAACACATGTCGACTGTTGGTTGTTTTGTTGAGGTTTGATCAGGACATTATTGCAAGAAGACGATTGTTGATTCTGATGCTGTGATGCCCTAATTGCTTATTTGAGGAGGCGTATGATTCATTCAAGTGTAAATTGCCTAAAAAGTTGTCTCTGGAGTTCATTTTGTTGTTTCAAGACATTGAAGTCATCGTTTAAATTAACAACTTCTTTTTGCTCGTGTCTATATGTATTTACAGGAAACGCTAGAAGAGAGAGAGAGACTGATTGGAAACAGAGGCCGGGGTGATTTGGAGTCTCAAAACGGGTCATATGGGTCAAAGTTCAGAGGCACTCCAGGTAAATTACTCTCCAGGTAAAATACTCATCAAGGCAGCCATGGGAATCATGTTATGGGGATTTACGTTACCATCATCCAATTCTGTATGGTATAAGTGTTTCTTTTCACAGAAAGTTATGTCATGTGGTTATTTCTTACTGTTTTGTTGCAATTGTGTTTAGAACATTGGCGTATGTGATCTCTGATCCTCAAACAGCACATGTTACTACTCAAGCAATGGAGCACTTGCACTTCATACAGCTTCAGGTAAATATTAATAATGTTATAAGTTATTTGAATTCCATCCATGAGTCTTTTCTATTAGAATTCTAGATACGATCAAGAAGATCCTGTTACTGTGAACCAATTATCAAGAGATCAAGGTTTTTCAAATCGCTTTTCTTTTGCTCTTACAGGTGTTCTCAATCATTCCATGTCTATATTGTTTTATTAAGCATTTTGTTAGTATTTTTTGGCTCTTTAATAACTAGTATGTGCATGTCTTGTCTAAACGCAAGGAAAAAAAGACGAGGACGCTTGTGAAAGAAGATTTTGATCGTCCTATAGAACCATGCCATGGTAAGATTCACTTTCTTTTCGTGATATATAAACATTCTATACCAATAGTGAGGGCAATCTCAATTTATATGTAAAGGGGTACTTATTGGAAGCATATGTGGCGGCTAAATTTAGAACTTTTAGCTAAAAAGAAACTGCTCAAAGGTTGCCCTCATGTGTTTACAAACTTTTTGGTTGTTTCATTATTGCAGAGTTTAGACATGAGTACGCATTTAATCTAAAATTCGATTACCAGTGGCCTTAAATATACTCTTGCTGCTAGCAATTGGGGGCAAGCGACTGCAGCTGGGACAGGGGCTGGTTTTTCGCAAGTGATTCTTCTGCCTTTCTTCTTATTATAATTTTGTTGCCATTCTGTGAATTCTTAGAAGAATTTGTGTATGATGTAACATCATTAAGTTTCTGAAATAATCTTCTGTTGCTATCATATTTTATTATTATTTTTTTTAAATTTTGTACTCTTCTACTTCTGCTTTAGGAATTCTCTCATGTTGTCATCTCACTAGCTATAAAAATCTCTGTTAATGATTAGTAGGGGGAGGCTATTGTGATCCTGACATAATTCTTAGAACCATGACAAGACTGCGAAGATAGGGGAGTATTACTCTGATAATAATGTCATCAATTTGGTATCAAACCTCGTCAAAGTCAGAATTTTTGATATAATTTGATTTTTATATTTTCAGGCTTATGTGAACACCAAAGTGGGAGTTGTTCGTGAAATTCTTTTGAAGAACTTCAAAGTTATGCTTATAATGGCTGTTGTAGCAGTATACTTTTCATTGTTGTGATGCAGTGACACTTAATAAAAAAGGAAGACATCTAAAAGCTGCAACAGAAGGCTGTAATTTTTATATTGTCTTGTTCACAGAATTCTAGTTTCTTGACATCTAACTCGATATTTTTAATATTGTCTTATTCGTGTCTGTCTTTTACGCGTGATCTTGTAGCAATGAATCATTGAATACACCAAAGAAGAAGAGACTACTATAATTCTAGGACCATTAATGTAAGAGAGGGGTGGTTATCGAACCTGAAAACAGGTCAAACAGGTCAATCTGGGTTGTAAATCAGTCAAACAGGTCAACTCTTAAAAAAGTTGGCTAAAAAGAAAACTGGTCTTATGATTTTGAAGTCACTCAATAAACTTTCTAATCATATAATATATTAGTTTTTTTAAATAAAAAGGGACTTGCCATATGATTATTTTCTTACAGTTTTGTTGCAATTATGTTTGGTTTAGAATACAACAGCATATGTTCTCTACTATCCTTAAAAAACCACTGTGACTACTTGAGCAATGGAGCAACTGCACTTCAGACATTTCCAGTCGGCATTGCAGGTATTTTAATCTGTATATTAAGACATTGAAATGATCGTTAAATTAATAACTACTTTTTGCTTGTGTCTATATATATTACAGGAAACCCTAGAAGAGGAAGAAGGGACTGCTATCGTTTCTATGATGTTTATGGAAAAAGAGGGGTGACTTGGAGCCTCAAAACGAGTCATACGGGTCAAAGTTCAGAAGGCACTCCAGGTAAAATTTACATATGCTTTATGAAAATTTTAGGTGAATCATTTGACATATGCATCTTGTTTGCACGTTAAGAAGACTAAACTCCCTAGGGCATTATGGTAAATTTCTTTATTTTTTAACAATTCTGCTAGATTCTTTGTGGTTTGTGATTTTACTTGTGGTTTTAACGTTTACACAAGCAAGTGGTATAACCAAGATAGTTGCATAACTCACGATGGAAAAGAGACGTGTTCAGCAGAAACCTTGAAGTATGGGTGCGTAAAAGATCTTGATGGAAAGAAAATAGATAGCCAGGCCAAACCAAAATGGTTGAACCAATGGCTTTCGAGGGCAACTTCCTGTTATACCGGATATTATCAAGACACCTTGGTTTGTTCGGATCACTTTTTGCTTTCAAAGGGCTTTAGTCATATGTCTTTTATGTCTGAATTGTTTATAAAACATTTTGTTATTTATTTTGCTCTTTAATTATTAATACATACATGCAAGGAAAGGAAGATGGGGGGACACTTCAGAATGAGATTTGGCCATCCCGAAAAAGCCACTACTGGTTAGCCCTCACTATATTTTCCTGATCTATAAACGTTCTAGAACAACAGAAGCAATCTCAATATATAACCCATTTATGTGTAAAGCGGTCGTTTGGATACTTTTTCTAGTGGCAAAAAGTATAAGGTTTTTGCTATTGAGAAACTGGTCAAAGGTTGCCCTTATGTATTTACAAACTTTTTTGTTGCTTTTAAATTTGCAATTTGTAGACAATTGGAAGGCATTTACTCTGCAATTTGCATTTGAAGAAAACACAAT